>JAUBOD010000375.1:2999381-3017916 GCA_032353885.1 Nothura maculosa
GCGAGGGGAGGCGAGGAGAGGAGAGGAGAGGAGAGGAGAGGAGAGGAGAGGAGACCTCTTCCAAGGTTTAGGGATTCAATATAACCAATTTTTCTCACATAATGCCGCCCCCCACACACTCTCAACACACCATCACACACACACTCTGTTTTTCTTGGAAGTTCATCTCACCTATGGCCGTGATGTGAAGTTATTTACCATTAGCCTATCTTGATCTCTACTGCCCCATAGATGGAGTCACAATGTGTGGCCAATATCTATATCTAGACAGTATGTGAATTATTGGATACATCTTAGAGGTCTTCAGTGAATGGCAGCAGTAACCAGGCTTTACTCCAAAAGGACATAAACTCCATCTTCCGCATGTGGAGCTGAGGTGTGCTGCACTTCTGAAACTAGTCCTGGGCTAAATGGGCCCGTGCCCTGGGTTTTGCGCTCCGTGCTTGTGGCGCGGTGGTTCCATGCTTCCTCTGGGCTCTGCTCACGCCTGCTCTCCCTGTGCCGGTACACGCAGAAGCAGCACAAAGTGCTCCTCCTTGCCCACCCAAGAGAGCAGATTTCCTTCCCTTGGCCAGCAGGCTCTTCCATGCTCTGGAGGCATCCCCAGGCTGGAATTGCTCCTGAGGACTTCCTACCACGGAGGTAACATTGGATCCCACCCAACTTACATATTTAGGATAACCTGACCTTTTTCTTCTGCAGTAGTTCCTGATCTTAATCCTGTGATTACAGTGACATCACTCCATTCTCTACCCAAAAGCCAGACATGCAAAGGCAATTCCTGTGGGGAAGGAGCTGCTGAGCTACAGCTCACTGGAGGCCAAGGCGGGGTTGACAGCAGTATCCCTGTGTGCTTGTCCTGTTCGTGCAGACACTATCTTGGCTTAGACGGAGCTTTGCTATGACCTGGTGCAGCAGATCTCCCTTTCTTCTGTCCCATCCATAAAGCTTCATTCCGCACAGCTGAGGCACGTAGGATGGCACACCAGATTGGTGGCTAACAGAAAGATGTCTGAACGGTGCTGTGGTGGAGATCAGAGATCCTGGTGAGCCTAGGAGGCTGGGACAGCTGCTAGGCTACAGATGCTGATATCAAGCTGCGGTTTGGTGAACACCACATCTGGGAGAACACTGAAGGAAGGATATCAACGGAAGAAGGTGGGTGACAGCCCAATCTGGATAAATGGTGAATTTGGGCATAGCCAGTGGTTGCCAGGTTTGGCAGGATTGCCCTGATAAGAAAGGTATTCCTGTAAACCAGAACAGAACGGACTTCTTCTTTTTTTTTTTTTTTTAGTTACTAGGCTTTTAACTACTGCACTTCCATGGCTTGAGCATGTATGTCAGCTCTTCCGTGGCGTAAATTGGCCTCCACCGATGATTTAGAGCAGCCAATGATCAGTCTACGTATCCCTTTTGTTCCTCGCTCACTTGTTTATGGCTCAAATTATGCGTCCCCCAGGGCCCTTTGGAGCTCACGGTGAGGCATGACGGTGCTGAGGAATTCGCTGGCCTGGTGCCATTTCTCATGCAGCCCGAGCCAACGCCCCCGTGCAGCCGAAGTGCCAATGCTCTCATTCAGCACCCTGGCCTGAGCACCCACCCCTCGGGGCCCTGCCCTGCCGTGGGTCCTCTGGGCTGAAACCCTTGCACTAAAGGTGGCATCCTGAAAAGCCGCTGCCTACCCAAGGTGCGCAAGCGACCACAGCAAGGCGGCGGCAAGTTGCTTCATGCCACGGTGCTAATGAGCCGCGCTCCTCAGCTGTGAGGCGCTCCCTTGCTGCAGGGCTCCCAGGAAGCTCCCCTGGGTCCTAACCCTGTCCCAGCGTGGAGAGCCGAGGCAGATGGAATCGAGGCTGCTGCTGCTCTGCCCACACGCTGCCTTGCTGCAAGTGCGGCCCAGCGCGGGGCCCGCACGCCATCCCCATGCACGTGCACCGCAAACCACCGCTGCCGAGGCCGGGCCGGCTCCTGGGGCACCGCAGCCAGCGCGAGCCGGGTCTCAGAGAGCTGCGGAGCCGGCTCGTTTACATCACTTTGTAGGCAGGCCAAGGAGCTATGGCTCCAGCCTCCGTCTGAGTAATAAATACACAATAAAACAGTCCAAGTGATGAGGGAAGGCCAAGGAATCAGCGCTTCCAAAACAAGCAGGGTGCTTGCTTTGCTTTTTCCTTTTTTTTTTTCTGCAAAGAGACCGGCTTTTGTGGTGTTCTGGCTGTTTTCTGCCCCTTCCAAGGATCCCTCCTGAAGGAGAAGGCTGCGGAGGATATGTTTAGCCAGCTGTATGCCCAGATGGTCTCAACACTTACGAACATCATCCCCTGGGAATAATTGTATTAAGTCCTCTCTGTACTTTAAACTCTTGGGGTTTAAAAGAGAAACAAAAACAAAACAACAAAAAAAGAAAAAATATAAAAACAAAATGAGTCTTCTGTAGAATGCATGATTTCACACTTCTGTGCTCGATTATTGTATAAAGAAAAAAGCTGGTGCCTGACAGGCTCCAAGCACGAGACATCACACAGAAATACGACTTTGTAATAAAAAGGCTGGAAAGTGCCTAACTAAGGTAGGGGTGGGAAGTGCTGACACCATACGAGGACATTTGAACCCAGTCCTACCAGTATCTCCACATGGGATAACCCTTGAGCTCCCCAGCCAAGCGAGGATCAGTTCTGGCACAGAAAAGAAGAACCTCCGAAAGCTTCTCAGCCTCCTGTTTAACAGCACACATGGGATGCGTGCACGCTTTCTTTGACGTGCAAGTTTTATATCACCTAAGGCATTTCCACTTTCTTCCTCCTTGGGGGAAAGAGAGAAAAAGCAGTGAAACAACAGAACGCGATGAACCGTGCCTGGGCACTCTGCTGCGTACACACTTCATACCCACCGCAGGAGCAGGGAGAGGAAGGAACCAAGGCCACACAGCTCAGCAACGGGACGTGCTCACAGGGATGCACAAGTTCTTCGGGGAGCTTGGGGAAGGCTGGGACATTTTCTGAAGGCAACCTGCGCTTCCTTGCTACCCTGCAATCAAGGACCACAAAAGACGTGGCGAGTGATGCAGTCCCATGATGAGCACGTCCTGTCTTCAAGCGCCGGCCTCACGTCAGACCCGTTTGACTGGTAGGGACACTGAGGCACAGCGAGGCTGTTTGGTTTCTGCAAGGAAGATTCACATTGCAGGTAGATGACATCTGTGATTGCGCAAAACTGGTCTTTACAACCCATGAAGCTCCTGCCCAGAGATTTACACTTCCCTTTATTTTTTCTTGGCAGTATTGGGAAAAGCAAGGATACAGACTTAGCTTCATAGAATTATTATGGTTGAAAAAGATCTTCAAGATCATTGAGTCCAACCGTTAGCCGCTCAGCACCATGTCTGCTAAACCTCTAAGTGCCTCGTCTACGTGTTTATTGAACACTGCCACGGACAGTGACTCCAGGGAAGATCTGCAAAACACCAGGTTTGTGTATGGGGTCACAACCACTTCCCAGCCACTACAGCAAACCATACTAAATTAGCAGCAGCCGCAAATGTCATATGCTGTAAAAAAGAAGCTCAGAAGGCTGCTACTGGCAGTCTCCATCCTTGCAGTGGCACAGAAGGTGCAAAGTGGCAGGAACACAAGTGAAGACGGTCACTGCACTGTGTCTCAGGGTCCAGTGAGGTCAAAAGCAGAGCTTTGCAAGGGAAAGCACAGGGAATTAAAGCCGTGCTCCCCTGAAGCTGTAGCAGCCTGCACAACATCACCCTGCAGGCAAAGCAGCTGTTACCGGCCCAACAACCAGCTGTGCAACCACACAGGCAGCAGAGCATCGCTCTCTACCTCCTCTCTCTCAGAAAACATCCAAGCCTGCAACGTTGGGGCTACCACGGGACCGCTCTGGCTCACACACGATTGCTCCTCGGCTCCAAAAGGCTGTTGGGGCAGCTGAGGAGGACGTGGTGGCTTCACTGTCCCTCTCTGCTCCTGCGATGTCAGTGTTTTCCTCCTCTGGCACAGGGTTCCTGCCTCCAAAGCAGAGCAGGGACGGAATTAGCAGCTTCTCGCTCTCTAGCTGGGTGAGGTTTCAACAGCGAGATGGGGGCATAGAGCCAAAACTTGGAGTTTTAATAGCAATTTTTACTAGCAAAAGCATGGGGGTGGTTCGCTTGGGAACCACATAGGGCTGTGGGCTGGGGGAGGTAAAGGCAGAAGAGGAGGAGGGCAGAGGAAGGAGTGTAAAGGGGCTTCACTGCAGCACAGCCCCCAAATGAGCAGGGAAAGCCCTGTACAGCCTCAACTCGTAATAACTAAATTCCTGCAAAACGCAGGTCCCACAGCTGGCCCCGCTGAAATCACTAAGGCAGCCTGCAGGATTGGACATGTGCTTTCAAACCATTTAACGTATCATTCTGTAATAAACTAGGTCATTTTTTCTTGCCTCTTATAAGGCGCATCTTTCATTATATATGCTCCAAATAGAGGCTAAAGATCCAGAAACTATGAATATGGAGCTTCCACGTTCCCTCTCATCAGTTTGGTTAATTGCTCGTTTCATTTACTAGCTGGGTTTTAACTGTCCTATGGATCACTTGGCTCTTGAAATTCTGTAAGTACTGAAAGTCAGCAAATTTTGGAAAGTGGTCTCTGGAGGAAACTCCTGGAACCCTTACAATAGGCATAATTTTCATTTGTGCAGGTTTAGTGCTCACACGGAATAAATAAGCATTAACTATCCCACATCCGCACCAAAATGTAGTGGTTCTGTAGTCAGCCTTGTGCTGTATTGGAAGCTGCGGGGTTTTTCATCAGATATCTTCCTGATGAAGCTTCATCCAAGAAGAGCTACATCTGAGTTCAATATTTGTAATACCAAGATGGTGGTGTTTGCCTTTAAACACCAACTTTTCTGCAAGGAGAATCACAAGAGCCAAAGGCCCAATTTTTATTAACCCTTTCAACTGCTCTTCATTTGTGATGTTAACACAATCGCAGCAACCATGAGCAACTAAGCACCCTTAAAACAGCAATCCGCATGTCAGCCATTTGAATGAAATGCTAATAAATAAGAAGTTCACCTCCATCCCATTTGATTTATTTAAAAAGCATCCTTTAATGATACCTTCCAGGTATCTCATTTCCCTCCATTGTCATTCTCAGCCACTCCATGTCAGTGTCAAGGTGCCATTTAAGGTGCTGATTTAGATGCTGTCTCCCCAGGTCTTGTAAAACCTGAAGAAGCAAAGCACTTAAGCGTCTGCCTACCTTTAAAAGAACTGAGTAATCCCTTTGCAATCAGGGAAATTTCTCACGTACTTATAACTGAGCATATATTTGACTGCTTTGCTGGATTGTTGCATATGGTGACCGCAACTGAAGATGTCCTCTTACCAGACTGAAGATGGTCCTCTTACCCATCACCTTTGCTGCTGGTTATCTTCCTAAAATGCATCCCTTGCTATGTGGACTTGTTTCCATACCCACATACAAGATACATGAAACTATTGCTATTAACTCCTCACAGTCCGTATGAGGATAGGATCAGACACGGTTTTATTGGTCTTCTTTTCTCCTCTCTAATCCCTATTCCATATCTCACTTTGTTTTTCACTCCAAAATTCCCTTTTTTTCCCACTCTCTCTTCCATCCCTATCATCTTGACATTCCCAGTCACAGTGCAGTCTCCGGAGGTGGGATGAAAATTCAGTTAAGTTACAGTGGTCCCTTGCCACAGATAGGCCTGTATAAGCCAAAGAGTACCCTATACCATTTTACCTTACCCTCGGAAAAGTCCAGGATAAACTAAGTCCTAGGGAACAGCTTTAAACAGCGTAGCTTTACGGGGAGACCTTCACCGTTTTTCTTTCATCCAGTTTGAATTAAAGCGCTGCAAATGCTGTGTACAGACAAGCCCTAAATAGCCCGTAATTTACAGGTGCACGTTAAACTCCTACAAGGCGCGTTCCCATTGGAGCGGGGCGCTGGAAGGAGGGCATGCAGCGGAGCGGCTGCCACGGGGCGCTGCCTTACGGCGCACCAGCTGCTCTGCAGCAACCTGCCCGCTTGCCAAGACTCCCCATGTGCCAGCGGCACGCGCGGCGCTGCGTTCCGGCGGCGCTCCATCCTTCCGAGCTACCGGTGCAAGCAGGCGGTGTCACCAGTCCTGACACAGCGCAGAGCCACACGCGGCCAATACAAGTCCTCAGTTCACCCCCCATTTTCTTGCCTGGGGCATAACAGCGAGTTCACCCACAGCTCTGCCTTGCTTCCCTCCGGCCCCCGCTCTCTCCGTGCGCGCTGCGCTGGCCGCCCCAGCTCCTGCTCCCACGCTCCCATTTGTATGTCACTCACGCAGCTCCCTCCACCTCGAAATGCCTTCTGCTTCCTGCTGCCGAGAGCCAGCTCTATTTGAGGCTCTCTGCAAACCCGTGATTACTGGGAGCCTTCCTCTCGTCTCGTCTCATCTCGTCTCGTCTCCCGGCAGCTCTTCCTTGCTGTTCCTTGGCTGTTCAGTGTTTTATTTTCACCTGCCAGGGCTCTGGGGCAGGGAAGCCGCATGCACGCTTGCTGAGCTGCGGGAATGACAGGAATGATGGGAATGACGTGGCGGGGAGCTCTAGCAGAGCTCAAGGGGCTCGCAGGAGAGGCTCCAGTGAGCGAGCAGCACGGCACCGCCATGGGTCCGTCACATCCCATGTACGCTCATCCCTCTGACATGCAGAGGCATCTGGGGAGGGGGGACGGGAGATGCCGTGGAGCTGCTCGTGCCTCTCAGTTGGTCTGCTTTCCTTGGGCCGGCCTCTATTACGGGCCCAAGGGAGAGCAGGGTTATAGCGGTGTGGTGGCAGGCTGCACAAGAGCCATGAGTGCACAGAGATCATCTGGCCGGACTGTGAAGTTAAACCGGAGTTTTGCTTTCAGGTATCCATGTTGGCTATGCAGGATGGGGACGCAAAGTGGTAGGGATCATAGCTGACACCAAGTCCATGGAGCGTATCCCACGACTCATCTCAAATAGGACTCTATGTAATTAATTAAGCTTTTTTTCTTTCTTTGAATATTTTAAAAGTGTCTCAGACTGCTCCTCTGAGCTGCAGGTCTCGCATGGGAAAAGGGCTGCAAGAAATCGCCATTCAATTAAATAAATACATCTCTGGGTGATGACCCTTCTCCAAACTTGGAACTTCTTCGTTACCATTAAAGCGCTGTATAAACCGTAGCAGTTAGCAGCCTGTTTCTGGATTACAGTGTTCTAAGCAAGAGAAATTGCTCCTGAGATCATTTAACCTCCCTGGGGAGATGGCAGGAAGGAATTAATCTTCTGCTGCTAATCCGCCCTGTGCTGCGGGATCAAAAATTGGCATCGGTGGGGGTGCCTGCGTAGGGGAGCCCGCACTGGCATTTACCATCCGCACATACTCCCTCCCACCTCCTACCCAGCGTGGCCAGGGAATCAGGGAGCAGCTATTTCGGGAAACGTCTGTAATGTGCTATTAAACGGTTTGTGCTGGCTGGGAGGGATGTTTCGCTCCTAGCAGGACTCCGCCGGCCTGTGTGTCAGCAGGGCGAATGCTGCAGGAAAGCTCTCACCTCGCTCCTGTGAATCCATCTCTTCATTAGCTTTGCTGCTGAGTGCCCTCCCGTTACACGGCTACTCACCCATACCCAAGTATGTTGCTCCGTTGTTCCTGGGAATGTTTGTGGGAATAAAAGGCACTGGCATGACCGTGTGCCTGGGAAAGCTTCTGGAGAAGAAGTAGCTTTGCAGTTGGCTTGGAAATCTCCGGAGCCTCTTTCCACACAGAGCAAAGACAAAGCTCCCATCAGTGGAAGCAGGACAAAGCCCAACGGGGACTGATTTTTCACTAAGTGGAAGATCTGCCTGTTTCCATCTCTGTGGCTCCCAGCACTTCCAAGGGACTTGAGTGTCTGCTGAGACCTCGTGCTCTTACAAGCACCACTACCCACACGGAGCTGGCACGAGGGAGCAGGTGGGAACAGAGCATGAGCGCGGAGCCTTGTCCGCCTTGGGACACAGTGCAGCGTGGAGGCCACGGCCCAAGGACAGCGGGGCTGCCTGGGGGCTCTCAGGGAGAATAGAACAAGAAAGGAAAAAAAAGGAAGAAAAAAAAAGGCCATTTGCGCATTTGCGCTTCCATTTTTGTCAAATGCTGATTAGAGGAGAAAATGGCCTGTTTCTGTCCTGGCCAGGAAAGCAAGAAGCATTTTCCGCTTCTCTTTAAAAAATAAATCCATTGAATTAAAAGTGATGCTATTTTTCTCGTCCAGTGAGCTAATCTTCGGGGTTTGGGAAAGCTTGTGAAGTTGCTCTTGCAGGTCCTGCTCACAGAAGAAACTGTGTCCCACAGGGGCAGGCTGTCACAGGTGACTCCTCCGGGAGCCCTGGCAGTTCCTGGGTGTCCCCAGGCAAACCTGCCTCCAGAATGTCTGCCTTGACCTTCCCAGAGGTTTCTGTAGATGTTCCCCTGGCTGTCCAGCCCTCTGAAGCTGTTCCTCAATCTCTGGAGGTGTCACTGACAATCCCACTGGTTCCCTATGCCTGGGTCACAGTCATCATGTAGAGAAACACTCCTGTGGGGAGCACAGCATTTGATGGGCTTTAATTCTGGCTTGTTGTATTATAAAACAAACAAACAAAATGCTCACATAACACAAATGCAATATTCAGCTACTGTGAGAAGAGTATTGCTGCTTCAGCTCTTTTCATAAGTTCCCTTAGTTTCTTTGCTTCTCTGCATCATGTTATTTCTTTTTTTGTGCACTGAGCACTTTCACCAAGGCCAAAAATAATGTTTGGATGTGTTTAGCACAGCCCTATTCTGTCCTTTGTTCCAAGGGGAGCACATCTAGGTGTGCCGCGATGTGTATACAGAGCCTGCTAATGCACGAGCCAGGCTGATAAGCTAAACAAAACTGCGGCTTGTCAGTGAACTTCCCTGCCAAGCCTGGCGGCTGCCTGAGCAAAGAACAGAAACAAACGGGTCGGGGCTCCCAGACTACCACACATTCCCGGGAACATCACCCTTCGGAAAGTCCTGAGGCCCAGACATGACCTGCCTTGGTTTCGGACTGATTACCACATGTGCCAAGCACGATACGGTCCAACCTAACACCATCTCACACAAGGAGTCTCTGGGGCTGGCAGCTGTAAAAGATGTGTACACAACACGGCCCTTTGATGGTCAAATCATGTTCCCCTTCTAGCACAGTACGGTTAAAACCAGACAGGCAAACAACGTTGCGCAAAATATAAGCAGCAGCAGCAGAATGTATATTCCCTTTTTACATTAAATACTACTTACAGTGACAGATGATAGCATGGTAAAATCCAGAAGCCAGTTGCCTATGTTATGCATTATATCAATATTTATTTTAATTTGGAAGAACTGAACTTTGGGAGCTTTTATCAAAAAAAAAAAAAGAGAGAGCGAGAGAGAGACTATAAATGGTGTCCTGCTGGATTATGTTTTGCTCAAAAGCAACTTTTCTTGCAGACCTCTGAATTCTGTTTGCCACTCTTTCTTCTCGGAGTTTTGTCAGCCTGCTCAGAAAAAAAAAAAAAAAAAAAGAAAGAAAAAAAAAGAAAAGATGTGATAGAATAAAAATAGAGCTAGCTGTACATTATCTAAATTATGTTCCCTGGCAATAGAGCACAATTGGTCTCCAATCCTAATTACTGTATTTTTACCCTCTAACAATAGGGTGAAAGTCTCCAACTTCTCTGAAATCGTGTCGCAGGGCTATAAGGCTTTCTCTTAAAGCACTCTTTGCTGTGTGCATCTCTATTTTAAGAGTCTTTTTTTTCCCCCTTACTAGTAACATATTGCCTGCGCATACACCGCGTATATATATAGCGCCTTGCTATATACATAGCATATTGCCTAAGCCTATGGGCCTATAAGCAGAGCGGAGGTGCCGCCGGCGCCGCTGCCGGGCCTAGCTCTGCGGGAGGGAAGCGGCCAGGGCGACATGGAGCCCGGGAGCAGCCGGAGCGGCGCACACGGATGCTCGGGACTCGCCGGGGCTGCTCTCCAAGCACACGGGCACCCAGAGCTTGCAAGATGGGCTCTCAAAGACTGTAGATGCAGGTGGCTTTGCTCTAGCATTAACCTGCCAGATTTTCCTGCTGCTCTTTGCCTCATAGTAAACACAACGTCCAGAATAGTCAGGAGCTAGACAATGGGTACAGGGAATATTTTCATTGTTTGAAAACGCCTTTATTTTTTCCTCCTCTTTTGGTGCATAGATGCCCCTCAGGGTGTGTACAGCAGCTAGTAAATGTACCGTGACACCACGACTGCTGCGGTCGATGCCTGTGATGGGAGGCCGCTCAACTTCCGTCAGTCTGGCACAGTTTTGTGGCAGGCCCTGAGCAAGCCCGGGCTCAGCGTGAGAGCTTCCACTATCATCCTCAGAACGTCGGCTCCAGCAATTTCCAAAACTTCTGAGTTGAAAAGATTTCTAATCTCCCAGAAAGTCTAGTAGAATCAATCTCACCTCAGAACTAAGTTTGTTAAAAAGCTATTTTGCTTCAGCTTTGACACCAAGCCATAGACACATTTCCCTGGGAGGTGCTCAATAGCAGCAGAGGTTTCTTTGCACGTCTTATCTAAGAATTAGTAGCATAAGGGCACCCTTCTCAAGATCTACAACAACATATGTAAAGTTAATGATTCTCCAAATAAAGAGCCCTGGAAAGGATTGTACAGGTGTAGCCGAAGGAATCACGTAAACAGCAACCAATTATTTCCACGTTTGTTCTTTCTTAGTGTAAGCCTCAGCAGCTGGGTCCCATATGAACATGTCATGACAGATGACAGCGAGATGCATAGACGAACCTCAAGGCAACCCACTACCTTACTCAAATGATTTGTCATAAATATTTACGTTCATTTTAATTGGACTTAGACCTGTGTTTCGTCTGGCTTGGGTCATGCGGCTCAAAACGCTGAAGGTGGAGGCAAATACAGGGTTTTCTCCTTTAAGATGAGGTCAGAAACATTTCAGCCCCAGTACGCTGCAAAAGGCTGGCCCATCCATCACCTCCACTAGGAACTGTATAAACAAGCCGGCCACCTCTCTGTGCTGATAACGTGCAGCCTGTTGCTCAAAGTGGGGACCGGCTCCTGTTGGGGCTTGCACTGCTCGCAACCCGCTGCGCAGGCAGGCCCTGCAGAGCTGAGTGTGACGCGCGTCAGCAGCAGCCTCCTGCCCTGGGTGACTCTGCAAACTCAGAGCCCAGTTTAAATATTAAATATATATTTTTTTTTTCTTCTTCTTTCTATGCTCTGCTTTGAGTTGCATTCTATATCTAAAATACGTTACCTGCTCTCAGGTGGCTACCAAACACCTTCCATTGCATTTCTAAGGGTTGCCAGTGATTCATTATGACAGGGATTCATGTTAGGGGAAGCTGCTGTGCATACTTGCTAAAATAAACTGTGTTCTTTCTAATAGAAGGGTAGGTGCCTGTACTGAGACTGTAGTTACAGCTGTTTCAGAATTTGCAGCCAAAAGAGGAGTCAAATCCCTCTGTAAAAAATCACATTTAACGTCCAAATTTTTCCTAGCACTTGCATGACACAGTTTGGGATCTTTTGTCTGTTTGTTTGTTTTTGCACATTTCTTTCTAGCACACTTACTATATTTCTAAATGCTGCTCACTTTCTCATACATTTCTTTCCAAATAATTGTAAACGCCAGACTTTACACACAGTGGCTCGAGTGGCACCTCAAGGATTTTGTTGCTTTGGAAATTTCATCCACATGAAATATTTCCTCCTGCTCTGGGTGGCAGGTCTGAGTTATGCTTGGCTTAGCTGAAGGGTCCCATTTGGATTTGTCAGCAAGGGGGGTTTACAAGGCTTCAGTCTCCTGCTAAAAGAAGTTATGGAGGTGGCTTTCCAGGGAGTGGGAAGAGCAGGATACGCAGTGATGTGTGTGCGCATGTGCAATGAAGGGCTCTCAATGCAAAGGATGATGTGAGCAAATGCCTTGGGGCCTCAAAAGCCCCCAAGACGCTCTGGCCTCATCCCTTGTTGCACTACCAAGCTGAGGAGAGAACAAGCTGAGAGGGTTGGACTAGATGATCTCTAGAGGTCCCTTCCAACCTCAACCACTCTGTGGTTGTGTGAAAACACCAAAGCCACTAATACTGCTAGAAATACAGGGAAGTTGCCCATGGCACACGCCACCAACCAAAACACTTGAGAGCTGTGAAGTCTCCAGCCATCCTTCACTCACATTTTGAAGCTTTTAATCAATGTTTCACATGGTGACAGCAGTTCCTAAAACCCATGGACTTCCTCCCTTCATGTCCACCCAAACTCTGCAGACAACTCCATGCACAAACCTGCCTTGCAGAGAAAACAACCATCCTTCCTCAGCAGGCCACCTAAATCACAGAGGACAGAGGACATTCTCATGGCAATGAAACTCGGAGAACTGATTCTCCCCTTGCAAACAAGTGATTTGCATCATTTGCAATCCTCTTACACAACAGCCAAGAGCCACAGCTAAAACTCCTCAGGATGCGTCCGATGGCACCACCACGCCGGGCAGTTCCCGTCTGGCCGATAGTGCCCGCTCCGAGCGCGTCGCTGCTAGCTCTCCTGGGGCTTTGTATCGGTGAATGTTTCTTGTTTTTTTTCACCCACTTTTCCAGTAAACCCCGAGAGAGGGCAAGAGCAGCAGTAAGAACTGGCCACGGAGACTTAACAAAACAATACATTTTTGCAATCCTTTCCAAATTGGATGTTTTATTGACACCTTCATGTCATCGTTGTTGGCTTTGCTATTTTTTTCCCCTTCCCACTCACACCACTTTGGTGTGAATATGCAATCGTGTTTTTATGCCATTGTTTTGTGCATTGGCGAGAAAGTATCTGTGAGGCCACACGAAGCACAAGGCCAAGGCAGGCCTGGGTAGGAAGAGCAGATGGCCTGGGAGGGACCATTCGTTGTTTAAACAACAAACAGCAACTGTACTTGGCGAAGGTAGCCAACTAAATTGTCTTAAAATGGGCAAAGTCATTGTACAGAACAGCAGAAAATGTCTTAAAAGTGCACCCTCTAATCCCCATTTACACCATTCTACAATGCACATTATTGCATTGCCTTATAATTTTTACCCACCTTTGGCAAACCAAATTTAAACCAGGATTTTTAAAGCAACTGCTGATTCTGAGTGTACTCACTTTTGAGTACAGGGTTGTAAATGACTGACCCAAAAATGAAGGCTTTCATAATTAGGGGCTATTTTTGAATATGTCTCCCATGAGACATCGGCATGTTGGGCCGGGATCAGTCCTCCGAGCACTCGTAACATGGGGAGCAGGAGCACCAGTGTTCTGCTGCCGTCGGCGTTTGCTGCGGGCAGTGGGATACAACGGTGCTATCTGTTCAAAGTGCACATGATCCGTGGTGACTGGATGACAATTGGCACCAGCAACACCGGTTTGGTGCCTGTTTGGAGTGGCTACACTCTGCTGTGCCCAGCCTGGCTGGGCTTGAGTCTCGAGAGCTGCGGGAGCTCTGCACTCCTCCAATCACACAGCACGTGCAAGCGGAAAACAGCTCCGGGGAATTCAGCATCTGGCTCCCAGGAAGGGAAGGAGCAAAGGAAGGGGCTTTGCGGGGTGAGGGATCCTACACATTGGGAAAGGGCTGTGGGAAGAGTCTTTGGTAGAGCTGGCAGAGCACCTCAGGATAAAGCCATCCAAGAGCAGGTCCTGGTCCCCCACGTGGGATGAGAGCAGCTAGGAGAGCGGGAAGCGGTTAAACGCCTCCTCTCTCACTCACAGCACTTTGTGGGCAGTGAGGTCATGATTCTCTTCTCGGAGCTATAAAAGAATCAAATGATATCGTGTGTCACTGTCTGGGGGGGCACAAGCCTCCGCCAGCTCCGTCTCGAGAGGCGAGAGCAGAAGTCATTCCAACATAAGGAGCAAAGGAGGCTGCTGGAAAACCCAGCGCCCGCTCCCAGCACCACAGGGCAGCCGACCAAGCCAGGTGGATTGCAGTAGACCTAGGAACACGCCAAGAAACCCTTCATTTGCCAAATGTTTCTCACATGGAGTATTGTCTGGGCACCCTTGGTTTTAGTGGGACTTGGTTCCTACGCGTGGGGCCACTGATTTGGGCTCAATTTGGCCCAAGCTCCAAATAGAGGGAGCGAGGGCACCGCACACAAACACTTGAGGCTGGGACCAGACACGAGTCTCCAGCGCTGGCACCAGCGATGGATGAGGTAAAATGAAATAAAGGGAAACCAAATAAAGAGAAACCAAATAAAGTGAAACAAAATAAAGAGAAACAAAATAAAATGAAACAAAATAGAGTGATGTGAAATAATATAACAGAATAAAATGAAAGCAATAGGCATTTTGTGTGTACGGGAGCGTGGGGGGAGATTTCCCTCCGACAAGGCCGCTTTTCTCCAACAGGAGGAGCTCTTCGCCTTGGAGAGCCGAGCTCCGAGGAGCGGCCCCGGTTTCGCTCCAACCCCCTCCTCCTCTCCCCTTCCCCCTCGCTCCACCGCCTCCGTTTTATAGGAGAGCAGCAGCTTAATTGATTTGATAACAAAATAAACAGCAGCCCAGGGCTGCCGGCGGCCCCGCTCGCCCCCAGTGCGGCGCGGAGGGGGAGGCCCGCGGCCTCCGCGGTGCGGAAAGGAGCCCGCAACCTCCGCGGAGCGAAGCCCGCAGGCTGCGCGGTGCAGACCGGGCCCCACAACATCTGCGGTGCGGGAAGGAGCCCGCAGGCTGCGCAGTGCGGAGCGGGGCCCGCAGGCTGCGCGGTGCGGGAATGAGTCCCCAGCCTGCGCGGTGCGCGGGGACGCGCCGTTTCTAGCGCGTTTGTAGCGCAGCTTGCTGCGCTCCGCGGCCGCCCGCTCCGCGCTCGCCGCCGCCTCCCAAAGCATGGGCCGTTTCCGAGCGTTTTACTCACCGCGCGGCCCGTTTCCGAGCGCGGCGCCGCCCTCCCCCGCAGCCGCCCCGAGCGGCGCCCAACAACGTCGCGCCCCGCGGCGCCGCGCGCTCCTAACGCGCTCCTAACGCGCTCCGGCGCCTTGGGCGCTCGCTGCGCGGGCTGCGCGCTGGGGAGCCCCCTTAGAGGCGCCGCGGGACCGGGCGCGCTGCCCCAAGCGCCCCTCGAGCCCCGGCGGGGCGGGCAGCCCGGGGGCCCCTTCCCCACCGCCCGCCCGCCGGTTCGCGGTCCCCGTCCCGCCGCCCGCTGCCGTTTGCGAGAGCCGCGCGGTGACCTCGGCTCGCGGCGCCCGGACGCGCGTGGGCGCCGCCTCCCCAGGCGGGTGGCGGTGCCGGGAGTGCCCGGCGGGGTGACACGGGGGGGGGGCGGGGGACGACTCAGCCAGCGCGGAGCTTCCTGCACCTTCGCTCTCTCCTCTGCCTGATTTTTTTTTAAGACTCGATGATTTCTGTGCGAGTTGCTTTTTTTTTCTTTTCTTTGTTTTTCCCCTTTCCCCAAAAAAATATTTTTATATATATTGTCTTCTCTGAACTGAAATGGGGATTTTGCGTGGTAGAAGCCGAAAGCAGAAACCATGACTAACCGTAAGGCTGTATTCAGAGCACTCATTTGCACCCAGCGAAACTTAGAAGAGGCACTGGAGGGGCTCAAAGGGAAGTGGGGGCCCCTGCGGGGACCCAAATAAGGCGTCGAGGCGGGTGCGTGGTCCGGGGGACACGGCCAGGAAGGAGCAGATGACCGCGGGGTTTAGGGTGACGACTGGGTTTATGGCGGGGACACTGATGAATGCAAGAGACACGAGAGCCCAAATGGACATGCCTAAAAACAGTGAAAGCGGTGGGGAGACCTGCTCAGAGATCGATGGAGCCCGGGGTAAGCACTGCTGCCCTATGAGCAGGTTTCTCCTGTGGCGATAAAGCACGAAGTGACTGAAGCACCGCGATCCCCTCGCTGGAATGTGTGTGAATACACAGGATCTCTCCCGTTCGGTCCCACGAAAACATTTCACCCTTCCCTTAAAAATGCCCTGGGAGCTCCCTCTCCTGCACTCAGAGCGGGTCCCGGTGGGAAGAGGCGAGGGCGTCCCCAAACCCTTCCGAAACTCCCGATCCGCAGCCACGAGTGGCCCCGAGGGCAGGTTGGGGGAGTATTGAAATAGCTGCGCGCGTAAGTAGCGAGCGCCTTCGGTCTGGTACGAAAATAAACTGGGAGTTAAGCTTTAAATATCCAGGCTTGATTTAAGAGCAAGATGCGCTCGGCTGAACGGCTGCTAAACCGCCCTGGATGGGCCGCGCCAGGGCGGCGGGAAGGGCAGGGAGCGGGGGAAGGGGAAGAGGAAGAGGAAGGGAGGGTGGCGGATCCCGGCGCGAGGACGTGGCGGGGGGCGCTGCTTTCCACGGGGAGACGGCGGCTCCCTGGCCGCGCAGGGGACAGCCCGGGAGCGGGAAGCGGCCGCTTCCCGGGAAGCTGCCGCTCTCTCCCGGCGGCAGCGCGGCCGCCAGAGGCAGAGCGGGACGGCGCTTCCCGGGGAGGCAGCGCGGCCGGAAGGACACGCGGGACGCGGATCCGCGCGGGCTGGGCTCGTCCGCCAGGGATGAACAACCTGGGGCGGCCCCGGCGCGGGAGAAACGGGAAGGGCCGCGGGCGGGCGGAGCGAGGGCGTCCCCAGGGATATGGCCCGAGGCAGGTGCGGGCCCGGGGCCCTTCCCGTCCCGTCCCGTCCCGGCGGGGGTGGCGAGCACGGCCTGCTCTGGAGCGGAATCCACTCCCAAAGGGGCCACGGGAAGAGCTCCCGGGACTCCCGGCGAGCGAGCCCTGTGCCACGGAGCCCACGCGTGTGCGTGGCAGGCCGCGTGCCGGGCTGCGGCAGCGGCTGCGTGCGCGGCTCTGCGTGGGAGCCCCCCGCGTGTGCGCGAGAGGCACGCGGCGGGGCTGTGTGTGCGAGCCGCGGCCACCGTGGGCGCCTGCGTGACAGCCCGTGGGCGAGAGCGGGTGCGGCGGGTGCGCGACGGAGACTGAGTGTGCAGGAGAGAACGCGCTTGCCCGTGGGCGCCAATGAGTGTGAGAGCGGGAGAGGCAGCGAGTGCGTGGGAGTCCGCGTGCGCGTGGGCGCGAGGGGCGCGCGCAGCGGCGGGATCCCCGTGGGCTCGTCCCATCGCGTGCAGCGAGGAAGGGAAGGAGAAAGGGAAGGAGGACGGGAAGGAGGAAGGGAATTAGGACCTTCTCCCGGCTAGGGGGGCAGCGGGCCAGGGAGGAGGGACCCCACGCCCTTCCCTCCGTCCCCGCGGGGTTCGCGCGCAGCAGGAGCTGGGATTTTCCATGTGCCCGCTCCGCTGCCCGTGGCTCCGCGGCGTCGCGCGGCAGCGGGAGCTCCCGGCGCGGCGGGAGGCGGCGGCTGCAGCGGGAAAGGCTGGAGAGCTGCCCTGGCCGCGGCTCGCGCCAGCGCGGCGCTCCCGCCGCACGGCCCGGCGCTCCCGCACCAGCGGGAGCTTCCTGCGCTCCCTGCGCCTGCCGCGGCCCCCGCGGCTCTGCCCGCACTTGGCCTCCTCGGGAGCCTCCTGGGGCGGCAACTGCGCGGGGCGGGAAGCGAGCTGCTTTGCAAGGAGAGCGCGGGGGGGCCGCGGCCGGGCAGCCTCTCCCTGCTCTTGAAACGCGCTTCCCTGCCCGCGTGGAAACGGGAAACAGGCCCGCGCGGCTGCCTCGCTACAGCCGGCTGTGTTCCTGTGATTATTTTCCTTTCTTTTTCCAAGCGGAAGAGCCCGCAGCTCTGCGGCGGGAGGCTGCTCGGCGCGGAGCAGCCCTGGGGCTCACGATAACGTTTCCCCCGTGCGCGCAGAGCCGCGCAGCTCGGGGCCCAGCGGCCCTGCCCGCGGAGCAGCGCCTCCGGCCGGGAATTGCTTCCTGGAGGAGCCCGGCTGTTCCCGAGCCAGCCTTGCATCCCTGGAGCAGAGCAGCAACGAGGCTCTATTCCCCTCCCCAGTCACCTGAAATATACATATATATATGTATGTATATAGAGAGCTCGCTGTAGCGGCGGCCCTGCCCCATGCCCCCCATTCCCCTTCTCGTCCCCTTTGGCCCCAGTCTCCCCACGGGCGTCCCGGCCTCGGCGCCCCCGCTCCGCTCCGCGCCGCCGTGACGAGCGAGGCATCGCAGGCAGCCTATAAATAATTTCCATTATGTTCAGCTGACAGCGCGAGGCGATTAATTTTAATAGCTGTATATTTGCCTGTTTCTCCTAATGCTCTGTAATGAGATGAGAAGCCATCCAACCCCAGATGGCTCCAGCCGCCTCGTTATTTATTTATTTTGCGTGTGCGTGCGCGCCCGTGTGTGTGCAAGAGGAGGGACAAGCGGGGGGTGCAGCGGGCCCTGCGAGCCCCCCCCATACACACGGACCTGCCCCGTCCTCGCTGCCCCCCGTCCCCGCTGCCCCCCGTCCCCCTTTGCCCGCGGCCACAGAAGCCACCGTGACAGCGCACATTGAGCTGCCCCTTGTGGGCCCCTCGGCGGCCCCGGCTGTGGGGGCGGGGGGTGGGGGG
>JAUBOD010000375.1:3055775-3069968 GCA_032353885.1 Nothura maculosa
CTGCCGCGCTCCAGCACACGTGCTGCTCCCACAGGAGCTGCTCGCTACTGAGGTCGCCGCCGGCTGCTGTCCCTCCCCAGCCTGGAGGAGCAGGCGTCTCTGGAGGAGATCCGCCGTTAAACCTCGCGCCTGCTTAAGTAACGTGGCCCACTGCTTCCTCGTCAAAATCTCTTTATCTGAGCCTGCTGCTCGTGTATGTGGGGGTTATTTTTTTATTATTATCAGTTATTATTCTTATTTTGCGCATTCAATACATAAAATGCTCCCCGTTCTTTGAGCTGGCTCCTGCATAGCAGCCAGTCTCCAGGCCCTTTCCAAAGAGCCTCTGGGAAGTCGAGGGAACTTGGAGAACTGGGTTCCAGCCTATATTTGTACCTGACATAGTTTTCCTACCGACGAGACTCGCTATCTTTTATATAGCACGTGACCTCCGCAAACTATTGGCTTTTCAGTGGGGCTGCTCTGGTAGCAGAGAGCAGGACGGGTGGGGAAATGCTGATTTCCCCCCATCCTTTCGGTAATTTTGTTTAATGCGCTGCCTTTATCTTTTTTTCTCTCCAGTCAATCTATTTTTTTTTGTTGTTGTTGTTGGCCTTGACCGTCCCCTTGGTCCTTTATGGATCGTCCTGTGCTATTAGTGGCGAAAGCGCGCCAGGACTCATTCAACAATTTTAGCATCAGTTCCTATAAACCGGTGTTTTATGTGACATGTGCCGTTTTTTCCTGCTAGAATCCCGCTTGCGAAACTAGTTTTGCCTTGGAGCAAAGGCGGAAAGATAAACAAGGCTGCATAGCCAAAACACTGGCAATCTCTACCTCCTTCCAAATCTTTTAAAGTCACGGAGTAATATTTTCAGGATTATGCTGCTGCCTCTGAGGAGGGAATGTCGCTGGCGTTAAAAAAAGGAGGGGAAGAAAAAAAAAAAAGCTAATGCAAATTAGAGAAAAATAATTTTCTTTCAGCGATATGCAATGTATTAGTCACTTGTTATCATGCTTAGAGGCAGACCTCATTTGCGCGTCTGCCAACTCGTTCACATCTGCTCGGAGCCGTTCAGGGCATTTTAACCTTGGCGGTGTCGTGTCGGAGTCCCACGGATCAAGAACGAGTAATTAAAGCTCTAAGCAGCAGCAGCAACAAGAAAAAAAAAAAAAAAAAAAAAAGAGTAGGAAAGGGAAAGCCACCCTCCTGGCCGCCCATCTGCATGGCCGCGGAGGCGCTGCTTTGTCTGGCGCGGCTCCGCGCGGGAGGAAGCAGGGCCTCCGCGCGCTCCCTGCGGCCCCAGCGCCGCCCCGCGCAACTTTCTGTTTTGTAAATATTGGGATGTTTTTTGCTATTTTTCCTCCCTTGTTGGTGAGGCTCGGGGGCTGCATCGCGGGAGGAGGTGGTGGAACGGGCAGAGCACCCGCTGCGGATGCGTCCAAAGGGATGGGGAGGGTGATGTGGGGAAGCTTGGGAAATGCGGATGTGCAGCGATCCATGGGGTGGTGGCGAATTCCCCTCCAGGCCGGCGCTTCCCCAGAGTGCCTGGAAAGCGTCTCCTGGCGTGGGGAAGCGCTGTATGGGCAAGCCCAGCATGAACTCCGGGACCAGGCTGGTTTTATGCACTGCTTAGCGGAAACCGAGCTGCTTGTGTGGTTGCTGCTTCTTGCGGGGGTGAATTAGAAGAAAAAAGAAAAAAAAAAAGAAAAAAAAAGGAAAGGGAGGAAAAGCTGTAACTTCCCGAGCACTTTTCCTGCCGTGCCCTGGGGCCCTTGGCACAGGCCAAGCCCTGTGGGCAGCGGGAGGCTTTGGGGCCAGTGGTGCCGGGGGCCGCTGCTCTTTAACGTTTTAACATTTGGCTGCGGCAGAGCCGCCGTCCGTGCCCAGGGGGGTGGCGAGGGAAGCGTCGGGAGCTGCTCCCCATCCATCAGCGCCTTGGAGCTGTTGCTCCGTAAACGAGGGAAGCGCAGGCCCTGTCAGCTGCAATTACGCAAAGCGGAGTCGCCCGCGATCAGTATCTTCCAACGTCGCCAACGGGTGCGGGTGCAGGGGAAGGCGCGCGCCACATTAATCACCTCCCCTTTCCCTCCGCCCGCCGGGAAGCAGGAGGTGCGGGAAGCGGAGCTGTGTCTGCAGGGATAACGCCGCGGGAGCGCGTGGCTCCCGCTCAGCGCTTACGGAGCGCAGGGGTGGGCACAGGGAGGGGGGCCCTTTCCATCCCCGCTCCATGCTGAACCCGAGGAGTTTCCTAAAATAAGCGCGTGAGAGGGAGGCCCCGTGCGCGGCGATCCCGGCAGCAAACAATGCGGGAAGGGACCGTGCTGCTGCTTGCTGCCTTTTCCTGCCCTGTGTCGTACCCAAGCCCGAGAAGACAGCCAGTCAGGACAGGGGCGAGCAGAGGGGCTGCCGAGTGGTGGCGGGGTGTCCTTAGGTGCATTGCCATGGGTGCGTTGGCAGGAAAAAACAAAGAATTACCTGAAAGGCGCGTTTATTTCTGCGGGACGGGTGCGGAAACATGTGCGGAAACGCGCCTGTTTTGTGTCCGTTCCCGTGCGGGGCTGCCTGTTGTCTCTGCAGCAGGAACCTCGCTCGGGGCGCCCGCGTGTCTGGCTGTGCCAGCGTGTGTGACTGTGTGTGACTGTGTGAGTGTGGCTGCGTGTGGCTGCGCGCGTGTGGCTGGCGGTGCGAGTGTGTCTCTAAAATGGCGCGGCCGCGCCGCGCACGGAGATGCCGGGGGCAGGAGAGGGGGGGCTTTCGCCGGGGGGCCCCGCTGGGCTCGGAGGGTTTCCGCAGCAGAACCGGATCGTGGCGCTTCCCCCCCTGCCGTGGGGCTGCAGCCGGAGTGGTGCCTGGGGGCCCTGTGGGGAAACCCCCGCCCGGGGAGCCGAGCGCCCCGCGCTGCTGCCTGCAGCCGGCGGGATTGCCGTGAAAGCCCGGGAATCACCTCCCTGCCTCCCTCCCTCCCTGCCTGCCTCCCTCTGGCAGCCACGGCAGGCAGGACTGCGCTGCCTCTCCCGCGGAGGTGGGTGCAGTATTCCCCCTCCGCTGCCGAACTTCACCCTTGCTCACTGCATCTTCCCTGCCCTAGAGTGCCCCACAGCCCCCGCATAGGGTGGTGTGGGGCAGCCCTGGCCCTGGGCCGCCCTGCAGGGCAGCGTGCCGGGGAATCCCCCCTTGGACCTGGGGAGCCCATGCGGGGCTTCCCCCGAGCCGGGAGGACAGCTGGGGGTCATGCGGGGTTATTTGAAGGCTCTCCAGCCATTTTAACTTCCCTTTCCTGCCTCCCCTCCCGCCCTTCCCCGCAGGCTGAGCTTATCGTTAATTGAAAACTTTTCGGTGTGTGCGTTCCCCTCCTTCCCCCCTTGCCGTTCTGGCTGCGGCCGGCAGCGAGGCAGCGATTCGCCTCGCAGCATATGGGCGAGCAGGGGGGTGAGCGCAGGCTCCGTCTGCGCCCGAGCCGGGGCGCGACAGACGGCACGGGATGTGGGGGGGGTCGGTGGGCACGGGGCTGGTACCCCCGCTGCAACCACTGCCCCACGGCGGGGGCCGCAGTGGGGGGCCCGGCGGGGCGGGTGGCCCCGTGTGCCCTCACTGGGCTCTGTTTACACGGCAGAAAGTCCCCGTCACCGCTCGACACGTGACAGGCCGGGAGCTGCCGCGACAGGAGAGGGGGGAGAGCGGCCACAGCAGCGACCCTAAAAATAGTCGCCGACCCCCTTTGGCGTGGCGCGCCCCCCCGGCCGGAGCGCGCCGCTGGCGCGCATGACTCAATATGTATTTTAAATCGGTTTAGCGATCTCGCTGGCGCATTGTGCTTAGCACTCTGGTTAAATGAAATGCCACACGTCCCGGGTAAAGGTCAAACTTCGCCTCTAATCCGCAGCTCCGCGCCGCCGCGGCCACTTAGGCTGCTGCTTCCTCCCCGCGCTCGCAGGATGGCTCCCCAGCGGGGATGCCTTGCCGAGAGGGCAAAAAATCGCCCGAGGTGGCTTGTTTTCCTCATTTTTTTCTTCCAAAAAGAAAAAATAAAAAGAAAAAGCGCCCAGCCACCCCTGTTCCTTAAACACTTGTCTAATATTAGAGCGTGGGCTCTTGCCAGAGCTTCGTGCGGGGTGTTGGAGCCGACGCGACTACCCTGTGTCCGTAAAGCCCCCTCTCTGGAGGTGGCTGCGGTCACTGCGTTTATAACTCGTAAATATGTAAGTCGGAGGCGCAAGATAAACGAGGTCGCTAAGCACATTCATAAGCAGCTGCCTGTGTTTAAGCTTATAAATGCGGCGCGAGTGTCGCCCTTTAAATCAAGCTCCAGAGGAGCGGACTGAGGGCTAATCGAAGCCGATGGCTGCAAGTCCCCCACTGCTTCACGCTCCTCTCGCAGGGATTTCCGCAAATCTAGAAATGATCCTTCCAGCGGCCTGGAACCGAATGGGGCGAGGGGGGAGGCTCTGAGCTGGGTAATTTATTGCACTGTTTTTAATTTCCGAAAGGGCAGCTAGTTTGCCCAAGCACCTCTCTCTCCACCACTGCCATGGGTTTGGGTTTGTCTCCTTTCCTTTTTCCACGGCGCGTAGACTTTACCCCGCGCAGCCTCCCCGGCCGCCGCGCGCTGCCGCCGCCTCTGTGGCTTGTGCAGTGGAAACTGGCGCGCTGCCAGGCGCGCCTCGGAGGTGGAAAGAGTAAAGGCGCCAAAAGGGAACTCGTGCGCCGCTCCGATCCTCCTGCTGCCTCTGCTGCAGCCGCCCCACGCTGTCCCCGCTGCCAGGCACCGCTGCTCTGCCCCGCGGGGAAGCGACGCGCCTTCCTCCCCCCTGCCTGTTCCTCTGCCTCCTTCCCGCCGCGGGCACCGGGTTTTTCTCCTCTCCGCGCCAGGAGTGCCTTAGCTAAACTCCGCCGCTGCCGGCGTCAATGGCTGCCAAGAGTCTGTTGACGTTGCGAGGGAGACCCGAGCGCTTCCCGTTTCGCTCGGCTGCCCGGGAGCCGCGCGCGTGTGTGCGACTGCTCCCTCCCCGCGCCGCTCCGCAGGTCAGTGCTCCTAGACGCCTTTTTCCTTTCCTATTCGCTTTTCATTTCATTTTCTCTCCGCGCAGCTGGTTGCGCGCCGTGGAGCCGCCTCGCTTCCCCCCCCCGCCGCCCAGCTTGCCGCCCGCCCATCGGCGTCTATATTTAGCCGCGAGCGGCTTTGTGGGGCAGGCGCGTCCCGCAGGAAATGCCGTGCGCGCCCGGCGGCCGGGCCGCGCTCCGTGCTCCACGGGGGGGCGGCGGGCTCGCGTGTGCGCCGCCGGCAGCCGCTCCGGGGCTTTCCTGCGCTCGCCCCTGCGGCACAGCACGGCACAGCGCGGCGCGTGCCGAGCGGGGCACGCCAAGAGTTAAACGTCTGTTGCTCGCTGCAATGAAATTATGGCTGGCAGTGGCGCCGCTGCCGCGCGCCCAGCAGACCTCCGCTCCGCAGCGGTTCACGGGGAGTTCAGCGGGGCGGCCGCGGGGGTGTCCGTGTGGGGCGCGCAGGCCCGGCCTTGCTGGCGGCCTAGAGAGAAGTGGGGTGGCCCGTCCCGCCCGTGGCTCTGGCGCTCGGCTCCCTGCGGGGCGCGGAGCCTTGATTGCGGGATGCGCTTCTTGCCGGGACAACGAGGAGCACGCGGGCGGCCCACTCCGCTCAGCACTGCTCGCTCGTGTCCTGAGGGAAGCGGGATGAGCGCAGCAGGGTCTTGGGATGAGCACGAGGGGGCCTGCGGGGCTGCTCGGCGCTGCCCTCCGTTCCTCGCGGATGAAGCAGTGCGCGGGGCGGCCGCTCCGAACCTTATGGAAAACCCTAAATCACTCTCGCCATGCTGCTGCTGCCTCCATTGAAAACATTACGAGCGGCGCATCTGGAAAACAGTAAATCTGTCCAGAAACCATCTTTCCGGTGAAATAACTCCTTTTGAATGATAGTGCAGTATCTAATCTCTGCAGATTTTTGTTTCCTCGCAGCAATTTTTTTTTCTTTTCCTTTTTTTTTTCTATTTTTTTTTTTTTTTTTGCGGGGCTTCATTATGGAAAGCTAACTGTTCTGGAGAGAGGAGGGTCAACGCGCTGTTTCATTAATATACATTTGTTCCAGACGTGGAGTTTTGCACAAAAGGTCTCTCTGAGGGGAGAAAAAAGTGCTCGGGAACAAGGCTTTCCTGCCGTTTTAGTTCTTAAATCTCCCCGAACGTGTGTGAAGTATTGTGCTAAAGGCACAATCTGGGATTCTTCCCCATTAAATGCCAAAGTGAGCATTTGCATATTTTGTAGCCTAACAAAGGAAATGAGTTTGCTTGAGAAGCATGTATGCTTTGGGAGACGTTATGCATTAAACTCCCAGTGGTCAATCACCCGTTACTGCCTTGTGTGTGTGCAGAGGGAGTATCATGCCTCCCGCTCCGAGGCTTCTATTTTTGGGCGAGAAGGAAGAGCTGGGGGATATCCTGTGCACTGAAGGCTCCCCCTGCTTATTAGCCCGGCATTTAGCAGCAGGATGCAGGCGGAGGCGCGCTCGAAAGCAACGACCCAACCTCCAAAGAGCAATTAAAACCTTGCACCGGAATAAATCATGTGCCGCGATAATCCTGTTAATAAAACGCAGCTTGTCCTGACACTCCACTCAGGCAGCAAACTAGGATTTAATGCGCGCGGCGATGGCGCCGGCGGAGGGGCCGCGCGCGCCCCTGCCGCCCACCTGCCCACGCCGCCGCGCACCGCGCCGATCCTCCTGCGCTGCTCGTGCTCCTCCGGCGAGCCTGCTAATGATTCCTATCCCTGGAGTGAGCAGGCGTCATTGAATTACGGAAGGCACTCGCGGCAGCGGCTCCCATGCAGAAGCCACCAGGGCCTGGTGCTTAATCAAATCAAGGGGTGGGGAGCTCGCCAACCCACTTACTATTTTTAACCCCTTTCTCCAAGTTCAGGCGTGTGCAGGCGCGGAAGGGGAGGTTTCTATTTAGACGCCTGCTGCGGAAGCTGCTCTCCCGTTCGCAGTGCGCACGGGAACGTGCGGCGAGTGGCCGGCGCGTGGGATACGCGGCCCTGGGTGCTCCCGTGAGCACCCTTCGGAACGCCGGGCACGAGGGCTCCCACTGCAGCTGGCCTGCCACGAGCGCTTGGCTCTTGCTTCGGCTCCTCGGCCTTCCAAATCATTCCTCGCTCAAATTAAATGCATCGGAGGAAGTTTTATTTGTCGATAGCCTGGAATGATTCTTAATTTTCTGGGTGTGCGCTGGGGAAAAGATCCATCTCCTCTGACCTATAAATGCCCTCAATTTGCTCCTTTATTGCCGGGTATCTCCCTTAGCGGTTAACGCAGGCAGCTCGCTCCCTGCACCAATCCTGCATTCATTATTAATTACCCGGAGGGAGGCTGGCTGCTCCGCTGCGATGTTTGCACTTCCTCCTCGACAAATCTGCTCAACTTTCTTTTTTTTTTCTTTTCTTTTCCTTTTTTTTTTCTTTCCTTCCTTCTTCCTTTTTTTTAATAGAACACACAACCGTGAAGAGAAGTGGCGATTTTTAAGAAGACGTCATGCTTTCTGCAACTCCCCTGTATGGCAACGTGCATAGCTGGATGAGCAATGAGAGGGTCCGCATGTGTGGAATTAGTGACGACAGGTAAATCCTTCAGCTGCTGCTCGCATGGGGTGGAGAGTAGCAGGACGGGCCCGAGGGCGGCAGAGCAGCCAGTGCAGACAACCTAGTAAAGCAGGGGTGCACTTTAGGGAGCTTACTCCCCAGTGCAAGCCCTTAAATGCACTTCTGTCAATTTGTTTGGTGGTTTGGGAAGGAGGGCTGACCAGGCGCGTGTGCCTCGCGCGGCTGCAGGCCGAGGGGACTCACGCATGTGACTTGGCGCTCTCCGCCTTCAAACAAGCGGCTTGTCCTGTGCAGCGCAGACAGTGGCCTTTTCATCTCCGAGAAGTGAATTTCTCTTTGTTTCTGCTTTTTTTTTTTCCTTCTTCCTTCTGAATACCATTCATTAGATGATTAAAATTATGCTCTTGAATAATTTCCAGTGGGGTGGTGCAGGCGCTTGGCGGTGTCCCCTTCTTTTAAAATCCAGCCTTTTCACAACACAAAACAGCACGCAGCCGAACTCACAGGTAATGCTTTCAGTGCTCTCTGCCAATTCGGTGTGGTTTTGCAGCGCTTTTTGCTGCCTCCTCTTTGAGCCTGTGTTCTCACCATTGTGTGAAAAGCCTCACAGAAGCCAGGGAAAGTTTTTGGTCTTTGGAGGGAGAACTATTTGCAAACACAAACTGAAGGAAAACAGCCAAACATCTCCCTCTGCTTCCACCACCCTCCAGCAGCCGCTTCCCTCCCGGTTGTTTACATGCAGCTTGCAGGAAAGATGGATCTTATAGAAAGGAGTAAACAAATTCCCTAAAATTGCAATTCCGACGTTGGCTGCTGATGTGCCTTTAAGTACTTTGATTGAAAGGAGTTCTTGTGGGTAATGATGAAACTTTCCTTCTGCTCCATGTCAGCGATTTTTATCCCTGGGATTTGAAATTTGGCACCGAGGTCTATTCTTTATCGGTGCTTTCTGTGATAACAAGTCCCAGTGCTGCAACACTGCTATGGCACAGATGTGCAGCTGCCTCTTTAGCATGGAGCAGCTGATGTTCGTATGATATTTGTGTGTGTGTGTGTGTGTGTTAATTTTCTCCTCTGCAGCGCGTATGGCTGGCCCGTGAATAGGGTATGTTTAAAATGGAGTATTATATCCTTGGGAAAGAAGAAGGGAGCTGCAAAATTGGAAGCCTTAAAAAAAAATCCTTTGCATTGGATGAGATTGCTTGGAGATGTGTGTACTCAATGTGCTCTCCGTGTCAACCCCCTTTTTACTTTTATATCGTTTTCTGAATGAATTTCTTACTTTCTAAAATAGTCACTGTGCATTAATACACGGAAGGGTAAGTGCGATATCATATGGGACTTCCTTGGGGAAATCAAAATATGGTGGTGATATAATCTTGTATGATAAGAAATGCACAGGATGTTTTCGAATAGCTGGGTCTTCTTTTTTTCTTTTTTTATTAATAGGAAAATTCCAGTTAATGATGGCGATGCACCGAAAAGCAGACTGGAGTTGAGGGAAGAAAATCACCTGAATCACAGCGTGGTAAGAATTTAGCAGCTGAAACGGAATCTGCTCCAAGCCCTTCCCCCAGCTGCCTGCTAGATGATCCTTTTGGAGAAATGATTAAAATACCTTTCTGTTGCAATTCCAGCCCTGCCTGGGCACATACAAATTGTTTCTGTGAACGAGGGAAATTGGACTTTGCTTGTTTGCCTTGCTAATCTCGTGCCGATGCGGCGCGCGGTGTGCGGTGGCGGCGCGCACTTGCTTTTTGCTCCGTCTCGCGGGGCGGTGTGGCGCCTGCCCGTGCATCCCGCAAGACGAGTCCCTGTCACCCACGTTCCAGCAAAGGTGGCAGCTCTCTGCTTCTTGGAGGGTGCGTGGGGAGCGCCGAGTGTAATAGGGATTCGGCACTGTGCTATCGAAGGGGGGTGGGTTTTTCAGTGCTTTTCCCACTCTAGAGGAGAATGGGAAAAAGAGCAGGGCTTGGAGGAGGAGGCTCTGCAGGCAGTATCCATGAGCACCTCAGGCCGTTGCCTCCAGCCGGTGAATTTGGAGAGATTTTCCTGACACGGACGCTGACACCTATTGCTCTGGAGCTCCCGCTTCCTGCATGCTCCCATGTGTCCAGCCCCGGGACTTTTCCACAGCGGACCTGGTGCTTGCGTTGGGTCGTTTCCATACCAAACGGGAGCGGGAGCGCGTCGTGAGTTGCGTGGCAGTGCAGCCCCGGAGTAACGTTGCTCTTGTTCCGTAAAGGTGGACGCGACCACGGCGCATCGCATCGACGGCCTCGCGGCTCTGAGCATGGACAGGTCTGGACTCATGCGAGAAGGACTCCGGGTGCCCAGCAGCATTGTCTATTCCAGCTTGTGCGGACTTGGCTCCGAGAAGTCGCGGGATGCGGCGAGCTCCATCCCGGGTCTCGGATTTACTCCCGAAAGAACGCCGGAGATCCAGTTCAAATCCAACCCCTCCGAAGCGGTGGAAAATGCCGCTGTCTCCGCCAAAGGCCCCAATGGCTTCAGCGCGATGTACAAAACGCCACCTGGAATACAAAAAAGTTCTGTCCCCACGGGAGAGGCGCTCGGCTTGGACAGGGCCGCTGGCGACAAGCAGAGCCCTCTCGGCGTCAACGGTGCTAGTTACCTACGGCTCCCCTGGGTAAACCCTTACATGGAGGGCGCTACGCCCACGATATACCCTTTCCTGGACTCACCAAATAAGTATTCATTGAACATGTACAAGGCCTTGCTACCTCAGCAGTCCACCTACAGCTTGCCACAGCACCTGGCCTACTCGCCCGTGTGCACCAATGGCGAGCGCTTTTTATACCTGCCCCCGTCGCACTACGTCGCGCCCCACATCCCCTCGTCCCTCGCGTCACCCATGCGACTCTCGGCGGCCTCGGCGGCGCCCGCCATGCCGCCCCTGGTGCACTGCCCGGATAAGGGCTTGTCCTGGAAGATGGGCGTGAGCGGCGGCGGCGCCGCCGTGGAGGCGCATGCCTATGCACACCTGCCGGCCGGCAAGCCACCGCGCGTGGCCGCCGCCAAGGCAGCGCCCACCGCCCTCGCGCCCGACCCTGCGCTGCTGCTGCCGCCGCCACACTCACCGCGACCGTCGCCGCGCGTACCCCTCGCCGCCCCCGTGGCGGACGCCTACGCCGACTTCCACAAGCACTTCCCGTGCATCACCACGACGCCGTCGTCCTCCTCGAGCTCCTCCTCCTCGGCGGCGCTTCCCAAGCCCTACCTGAACGTGAGCGGCGAGTTCCCGCCGTCGCGGCTGCCCAACGGGAAGCTGCCCAAGGCGAGTGAGGCAGCGGAGGTGCCGGCGGCGGCCGCGCCGCATCTGCGCAAAGCCGGCGCCGAGCGCAAGGAGGGCCGCTCGCCGCCGCTGCTAGAGAAGCAGGCGCCGACCAAAGACGTCGCGGACAAGCCGCTCGACTTGTCGGCGAAGGTGGTCGACGCCGAGAGCGCCAAGCCAGAGCACGTTAAAAAGCTGGCGCCGACGGTGCTGGTGCACAGCCGGCCGGGTGGCGGGGCGCTGCTGCCCGGGGGCGACGTGCACAAGGAGACGCTGTCTCCGGCCGGCGGCTGCCCACTCTACCGCCCCGAAATCATCAGCACGGCCTCGTCCTCGTGGATTGTTCCTGGACCCGGCCCCGGCGAGGAGAGCGGCAAGAGCGCGCCGCTGAAGAACAAGGCGCTGGACTGGGTGCTCCCGCAGCAGCGCAGCTCCTCCTGCCCCCGCATGGGCGGTGCCGAGGCCGCGGCTGGTGGCGCCGTCGGCGGCATCGCCTCGGGTCCCGCCGCCACGGGCGGGCGGCCGGCGTCAGCGTCGCCCGCGCCCAACGGCGACTGCGCCAAGGCGAGCCGCCCTGCCGACGGCGCGGCCTCGGTCATCCAGCACGTGGGGCAGCCCGCGGCCGCTGTGGCCGCGGCGCCGGCCAAGCACAGTGGCAAAGCGGCCAAGCCGTGCGGCCAGGACGCCGCCTTCAAGGCCAGCGAGAACGCCCTCGCCTCCAGCCCCATCTTTCTGCCGCCCAATGAGGCATTCCGCTCGCCGCCTTTGCCCTACCCGAGAAGTTACCTCCCGTATCCCGTTCCAGAGGGTATTGCCATAAGCCCCTTGTCGCTGCACGCGAAAGGACCCGTGTATCCGCATCCAGTTCTGCTGCCCAACGGCAGCCTCTTCCCGGGGCACCTGGCTCCCAAGCCCGGGCTTCCCTACAGCCTGCCGGCGGGACGAGGCGAGTTCATGACCTACCAGGATGCACTGGGCATGGGCATGGTGCATCCCATGCTGCTGCAGCACTCGGCTCTGGAGATGAACAAGGACGAGAAGCCGGAGCGGAGGTCGCGCTCGCACGAGAGGCTCCGCTACGAGGATCCTGCCCTGCGGAGCCGCTTGCCGGAGCTCCTGGAGCCCAGCGGGAAGTTGCATTTCGAGGTGCCCAACGACAAGAACGTGAAGTTGCACCCAAGCGCTGGCCACGGGAAGACCTCTGCCAAAAGCGACAAGCACCTCTTCCCGGAGCTCTTGCGAGATGAGCAGGATGCTAAAAAACGAAGCGAATTTAACGAAACCCGTCTTTGCTACTGAAAGCAGCAATCAGGCTAATGACCCCACAAAGCACAAGGTAGAACAAGCCTCTCAGCACAGGGATTTTATTGTAATGAGAGACGAGTTCGGAAGAAGTAATGATCTCCACGAAACCTATAATTTTAAGCAAGCCCAGAGCTCATCGGTGTTCAGCTTAAGGAAAGAGGATCTGTCTGCGAGCCAAAACAAGGAGAGGGGGACGGTGGCGCTGGCACCCGCCCCGTTCTTGGAGGCGACGCACGAGAGTGATGGCCCCGCTCTGCCCTTCGGCCAAGCGCCCGACGAGGCCAAGCAGTTCTGCGCGGCGGCCGCGCCGCCGAGCCTCGACGCGGGCCCACCCTACGGCAAGGAGGGCACCGACGACGCCGAGGCGGCCGAGGGCAAGATGCTGAAGCCCAAGCCCTCCAAGCTGGCCAAGCGCATCGCCAACTCGGCGGGCTACGTGGGCGACCGCTTCAAGTGTGTCACCACCGAGCTGTACGCCGACTCGAGCCAGCTGAGCCGGGAGCAGCGGGCGCTGCAGGTGAGTCTGCCCGCTCCCAGCGGCCGGAGCGCTTCGGAATGATGGCTCTGTTGGTCAGGCGCAGGCCAGGATTAAAGGTGATAGAAGCAGCGCAGGTTGGGGAGAGGAGGTAGCTTCCGTCAGGGCAGCCTGGCCAGAAACGGCTTTAAGGAGGCAACAGCAAGCTTGATAGTTAACGTTAGGCTATGTAGATAATAATTTATTTTATATATATATATATATATATATGGATTTTACTTATGTATTCGCTAGTAAGCTTTAAAGGGCTGTTCAACACTGGTTAAAATGCGAATGTATGTGTTAAATGCAGTGTACGTGTGAAATGCGCGGCCAGGCTGGGCGCACCGGCCGCTGCGGAGCAGGAGCAGCCGGGCGGTAGCGGGGACCGGGCAAGCCCCTAGCAGAGCCTAGGAATGGAGCTTGGAGCTGAGGGATGGCAGCCAGATACTGCGTGTGCGGATAGCCGGCAGGCGCTTTGCTTGGAATGAAGGGAGGAGTGAAGCCGGAGTGTTTAGCATTGTTAAGAAAAGAATTGGTTTGTGCTTATAAAAATGGATGAAATTATCTAAATGATCCATTGAGTGCCCATTTTAATTACATAGATGGAAGGATTACAAGAGGACAGTATTTTATGTCTACCTGCTGCTTACTGTGAGGTCAGTTCTTCAAATTTTTATTACTAGATTCTTACATAAACCTTTGAGTTAAATTTCATTTCCAAATACGCAAAGGGAAGTTTGTGGGCCATAGTCGTCTTTATTCATTGTACAGTTTTGTGTTTTTTCTGTTTTTGTTTATGTCTCTTTTTACCTCCAAAATGGAATGTTATATTTTTTAAAATGTTTTTATATACAGTATGCATTTAAATATATATCTATATATATATTTATATATACGTACATACATATATATGACAATTGTGTGACTATTTACATGTAGAGGCTAGAAGTTTGAATGCTGTTTCACAAGTCAGGTGTTTTAAACTGTTACACTAGATACGTATCTCAAGCCTTGATTTTGAGCAGGCTTTTTTTTCTTTGGAAATGCTTTCATATAAGGTAAGGTAAATGCAGTAGCTTTTATCGCAAGACTTTTCATATCACTTCTCTTTCTAGCGTGCAATGATGCGCTTCTCAGAGTTGGAGATGAAAGAGAGAGAAGGCCAAACAGCTACCAAAGACTCAGAGGTCTGCAGATTCAGCCAGGCAGACTGGGAAAACTTGAAAGGAAACAATGAAAAGAAGCCAAAGTCTGTCGCTCTGGAAGATGCCATTGCTGACCAAAATGACAATGACAGATGTAAGCGAATTGGGGGTGCCTTTCTCCTGTCTGCAGCCTGGTCTTTACGTTGCCAGGGTGCCGTTGGTCGGAGTGAGGAAGGGATGAGCTCGCAGAGCGCGGGCTCCGTCGGCGCGCGCCGCCCCACGTTTTGCTTTGGGGGCTTTGTGTCGCAGGCTGCGGTTGCATCTACAGCATTATTGCTTC
>JAUBOD010000375.1:3070979-3102733 GCA_032353885.1 Nothura maculosa
TGCAAATGGAAAGCTTTTGGTCAGTGTCCGATTCCCCAAACTTTTCCTCTGGCTTAACATTTCCGAGTCATCTCCAGTGCCATCCTCCCTTGCACACAAGGGCAAAACGATTCCCGCCTGACTCAAGCTTGCAGCCCAGCTGGCAAGAAGCGTGAGCCGAGGGGTCGAGCGGCAGGAGCAGCTCAATCCCCACCGTCCTCCCGGGCCGTGCCGGGCGCTCCGGAGCCGCTGTGTTGCCAGGGTGACCGGTAAAGGTTGCTGAGGCGATGGTTCCGCGGAGCGCTCAGGCGCTGTGGCCGCACGACTCGCGGGCCACTTGAAGCCCTTCTGATGCAGGGAAGTTGTAGCCCTTCTACTGCAGGGAACTTGCAGCCCTTCTGCTCGGAGATGGAGCGCCCGGGCCCGTGGCATGGATGGCCCTGCCACATGGGTACGTGGGGAGCGCGGGGTGCTGCGAGCCGAGCACTGCTGGGGCCCTGGCTGGAGCACCCGCACCAGGATGGCTCCCGCAAGCTGGGAATTCCTCCATCAAGGAGCGGGGTTACCCGTCCATCAGGTTTTACAGCAGGTTTTACATGCCCGCCTCATCCTCAGCTGGGGAGAAAAGAGAGAAAAATAGTTGGGGGATTGCAAGGAAGAAGTTAGGGCAGGTTCTGTGTGTGGAAACGAAACTCTGGGATTTGCAGGAGTGCTCAGGGAGGCATCAGCACTGCGGGAGCCCAGGGCCAATGACCTCGGTGCGTAGCAGTGTTGCAGGCAGCTTTTGTTATTCTCCCAAGGCAAATGAAAGGCTGAAACAGTAAATATGTCCTTTGCCCGGGTCGCTGTCACCTTCCTGCAATGGGACAGAGTGCAAAACCAAAACAGGAGCCTGCATGGGAAGCGTGGCAGGGCGTTGTTTGCTTGGCACCATAGGCTTAGGCGGGAGGAAACAAATAGGGAAAGCTCCCGAGGAAAGACTTTGGGCAGGAAGCAGAACTGCCTGCATCCCCTCTGCCCCTTGGGACGCCTGAAAGGCGACGCTGAAGGTGCCTTGTCCTACAGGCACCGAGGGCCTCGTGCCGAGGGCCGGCGTTTGGCTAGTCATTAGTTGGAAGGATGCATAAAAGGGAACAGGTTCCTTGCGCAGGCGGGAGCAGGGAGCGGGTGCCCGAGGGAAGCGGGAAGGCCGCGTTAGCTGCCACACTACGTGAGCGAATGCGTTGCCGCGTAAGCGCTGAGATGCGGTTCCTGGTTTGCCTGGCACGGGAGAGCCCGCTCGTGGGCAGCAGGAAGGGGGAAGGCTGAAGGAAAGTCTGTAGCTTTTCCACTTATCCCATTTCTCCATCCTTCTGTAGTGGGTGTGCATGCAGGGGTAGCTGTTCCCACATGGTCCTGAGCGGGATGCAGGGGAGATGCCGTGTCGGGCAGAAACGGTGCGTGAAGAAGCGTCTTGTGCTCGCCCTTGTTGCTGGTTTTGTAGCGCGGCGAGCAGGGGCTTGGGCTCTTGGGCCCGGTTCTCGGAGCTGCCGTAGGGCTTGCAGGGACCCGTTTGATGAGAAACGACCACGTTATTGAGCGTTATCCGTTTTCAGGGAAGCGCGTTGCAGTGAGAGCTCGGCGTTTAGCCTCTTGGTGGCTACCCCCTTGCCGTGTGAATAGCGACGACGTGAAAACTCGACACTTTGCATTGCCCTTTTCCTCTGGGCAGGGGAGGGGAGGTTGTAGATATATGTGGGAGGGGAAATACAAGCAAATTGGTGCTCCTTGTCCTTGCTGGGCCTGTGAGATGTGCTTGTATTGTCGTGGTTTCAGGTGACTTTTGCATGTTAGTTTGGGGAGACGCTGCTCTGACACAGGCTGCTTGCAGAACGGGTTGAGGACATAGTGGAATCCACTAGTAAAATATTAATGCAGCTCATGGGCCGTTGTGGCTGTGCTGAGGAGGGGAGGACACCGGCACCGTTGAGTGGTGTCCCACTGTGGTGGCTGCTCTGGGGCTGACCAGCTGCTCGCTTCCTGGACGAGCTTGCATAGACCCACGTGAAGATGCAGAGACAGCCAAGAGCTGCTAGGGAGGCTCAAGCAGCCGCTGGCCGCCTCTTTATTCTCCAGCAGCGACTATCTGGGACAAGCCACGCAGCCTGCGTGCCCCTGCCAGGAGCTCTCACAGACAGCCCAGGAGTTAAGCTGAAGCTGCTTGATTTCAGGGGTGGCAAAGCGGGATTAGATTGCTGCTTCCTGCAAGCCCTGGAGATTAAGACCGTCCTAAACCCTGTGTCGGCGGCTACTTCGCCTGACCCTTTGAAAGCTGCCCTGGGAATTAGCCAGGATGTGCTGGCCTTGGCTCGGGGCAGGCAGCGCTGTGAGCAGAAACACTGGGCCAGTCTGGGGATATTTAGGGTGATAGTGGTGTTTTTGCCAGGGATATTTGGGGTGATCAGGGGCGTTTCTGCTGGGGATATTTGGGATGATCAGGGGTGTTCCTGGTGTGGCTGGAGAGCCAAGGTTGCTGCTGTGTGTTTCTGGTGTGGTGGCGAGCGCACTCACCTGCCCTCTTACTTGCTCTCTCCGGGCATGCCGAGCCCGCTGCGCTCCCCTTGTTGTTGGTTGTGGTCAGGCTGTCAAATGACACCCAGTAGAAGCATTTCCAAGGTGATCCTTACAAGGCTGCTGCTCCGGCCGCGGGCGTGCGGCGTGACAGCCAGCCCAGCACGCTGTGCTGCTGGCGCGGCTGCAGGGCACAGGGCACAGGGCCGTGTCTTCGTGCCGCGGGTGCAAGAGCGCCGTGTTTGCAGCTCCCTTGGGGACATACTGTGGGCTCAAAGACCCAGCTGGCACTTCCCAAGGTACCTACTTTCCTCTTCTGAGCCGTTCACTCTTGCAGAGGCCCCAAGGGCTCCGAGGGGGAAGAAGGGCCAAAGGCGAGGGTGCCCCTCACCTGTGGGCAGCCACTTGTCTTTCCCTTGGCCCAAAGCTCTCGCCCCGTGTCCGTGGCAGCCTCGCTGGCCGTGTATCAGGCGGTGCCAAGTGACACTGTGGGGTGTTTGGGGCCAGTGGGCGCCTCCGGACCCCAGGCTTCTCCTCGCGTTGCTGCCAGGACGGCTCTCGCCAGAGAGGGGGTTTATTCCCTGCCTTCCACTGCTGGTTCGAGGTGCTTTGGGGCTGGTGGTGGCTGCGGAGCCGGCAGGTGTTGGCAGCGCTGTGGGAAGGTGCTCTCGAGATAAAAGGGCGAACGCGCCTGGACCTTATCCAGGCGCTGCCACCGCCGAGATAGCGGCAGCGGGAGCTGGGCAGGAGCAGGGAGAGGCTGCAGGGGACAAGGGCTTGTCCTGGGGAAGGGGATAAGCCGAAGGGGCCAGGCCCCAAGGGGTGGGGAGAGGATTTACTCGCATGGCCGCGCACGGGAAAGCTGGCCAGGAGAGCAAAGCAGCGGATCTGCGTGCAGGAGGGGAAGTGAACCTGCGGGAAGGGAAGTGAGAGAGACAGCGGCGGGAGGAAAAGGAAAAGGGATGTTGAGCCCTTGGGAAGTGGAACAGAGAACAGAGCCAATTTGCCCGGCAGCGGGAGACATGTGAGAGGAATAGAGCAGTTGGCCAGAGGGCTGGCGAGCAGGGAAGCCAGACGTCGTGCGGTCCCGTAACGGGCTCGGTGCTTCCAGCCAGGAGGCCTCGCTCCAACCTGAGCAGTGTCTGGGAAGCGCTAGAGCTGTTCTTGGGGATGTTCCGTGTGCCCGTTTCCCTTCTGTGTCTGCAGAAAGAGGGACAGGTGCCTTTACTGGGCATCTGCCTTGGCTGCAAGGCTCTGGATTAGCGACAGGCCTCTGCTTATTGTCGGTGGAAAGCGTTTGCTGAAAAAGGCCCTTGCAAAGTGAAGCTTGGATTGCTGCTTGCCCAGGCTGGGGGGCAGCGAGGTTGCTCTCTGAAAAGGGCCCGTGCTTTCCATTTGTGAAGCTTTCTTTTCATTTTTTAGGAAGTGTACTTTGATCTTTCTATAGATGCATGCATTACAAATAGTGAACTTAGAGTGATCTAAAAAAACCTAATAAGACACTATGTGCGTTAGGGAGGGATTAGTACGTAACTAATGTGCTTCTTATGCCTCGTCTTTTGTTTTCAGGTAACTTTATTAGCAGAGAAAGCAACCAAGGTCACTTTCTTGAAGTTCCCGAGGAAAAAGATCTCTCACGTGAGAAATGTTATTTGGAGAGACATTCTATATATGAAAAAGCGGAAGAGCAGCCCGCGGAAGATATTGGCCAACATCCATGTCCACGTCTGGACAGGAAACGTAAACACTCTGGTGAGAGAGTGCAAAACGATGGCAGCCAACACGACAACTTTATGGAGGAGCTGCAGGATGAAGCTTTATCCAAGGCCAAAAAGAAGAAGCTCTGCAAAGGTAAAGGAGCGTTTTGCCTTTGATCTCTCTCAAGGAATGTCTTGTGAAAGGAACGTCCCTTTGGCTTAATGTGTTTCCATTTATGCACTTGATAGTTACTAATGTGAGCACTGTCATTTCACTTAAAATTATATATATGTATATACATGCATGTATATATATATATGTATAACTCTCGAAAAATAAGTACCTTGGTATATAAGGGGAAAGCAGGAGTCATTGGACGCTGTAGCCACAGCAGTGCAAGTTCCTGTAGTGCATGTAACCCGTAATGAGCGATCCTTTAAAATGCATAGTGTGGTGCTAAAGCTGAGACTATATGCCCCGAAAGTGAAATGTAGCTTTTGTTTTAAGTTGAGGGGGCTTTTTGATTAATTTTTAGTTATTTTTCCATTAGATGACTGGCCTGAGAGGGAAATGACAAACAATTCCTCTAACCACTTAGAAGAGCCCAATTGTAATGAGGTGACCAACCTGAAGGTGTGCATTGAATTAACAGGGCTCCATCCCAAAAAGCAGCGTCACCTGCAGCACCTTAGGGAACTATGGGAGCAGCAGGTGTCACCAGAGAGATCCCCGTCCGGCAAGTTGGGCCGGCAAAGCAGGAAAGATTTAGCTGAGGCTGTTCAGCCAGAGACCACTGCAAAGGGCAAAGACTTCACAGAAGAAAGGCCCACCAAGAAAAGGTCAGAGGCCAAAAGCAATAGAAGTTGGTCTGAAGAGTCCCTCAAAACAAGTGACAATGAACAAGGTATGCAGAGACTACTAGGGAAGCCAGCTGGCTTGAGCATTTACAGTGACGCATGCTGCCACCGATGTGAAGGGCTTGGCGAGAGCTGTTTTTTTTCTTTTTAATTGCTTAATATATCTCTGGAGATGTCCATCTGTGTAAGGACTGAGAGCTCCGCTCTTAAGAAATGCACTGTAGCTGATACTTGGCGGAAAAGCAGACGTGTTTGTGTCTGTGTGTGTGTGTGTACCCGTGTGTGTCCGTGTGTGTGTTTTGACTTGCATTAACTCCGTCGGGGCTGCGTGGGAAGGGATTGGTCGGTAGCCGGGCTCCGGGGCGAGGGGAGGGCGCTGAGTGCAGGAGTGTTTCTGAGCAAGGTGGGCAGCGAGACCTCGGGCACGGCTTGCTGTAGAGCAGGGTGGGTGCTGCTGGGGCTCTCTTCCTGCGGAATCCAACGGCTCCGTCATCCCAGGGACTGCTGCGTTTGCCGGCCTTTCCCGGAGGGTCCCGGCTCCCCGCTGAGGGTGGCTCTCATCTTCCCCACTCACTCCCCTTCCTCCTGTCTCTGCTCCTACCTGCTCCTCATCCCGGGCAAGTGCTTTGAGGCAGCATGTCCCATTCTTTCCTGTGTGCAGGGAATGCTCCGGTCTTCCTGCCACGCTCACCTGTCCAGCGCAGCCTCCTCCCTCACTTGTCTTTCCCACCTTTTCCCTCGGTGGGATTATTTGAGGGCACAGAAACCTCCAACTTGGATGCCTGTTGATAGGGAACCTTCTCCAAAAGGACTTGCGGAGCAGATGAAACCTGATTTGAAAAGGGACTGGGGCTCTCCCTGCCCTGCCTGGCGAGCGCAGGGCACGCTCGGGCATCGTCATCCTTTGGTGCTTTCGGAAGGAGCTGCCTTGTTGGAGGTTCAAGGCGGGAGGCTGGCCCAACGCGGCCACAGGCTTTGGACTAGCTCATCTCTAGAGGTCCCTTCCCAGCTGAATGATTCCGTGATGCTCTAGCACAGTGAGGAGGGTGGCCCCCGTTTCCCACTGCTCCCAAGGGCATGTGGATGCGGTCGCCCTGTGGCTATGAAAAGCCTTTTGGTTTGGGAGCCACTGCAAAGCCATAAACCTGGCTCAGCTGTGCCCTGCCAGCGCTCGTGCCTTGGCCAGCGTGCTCGCAGCGCCACGGAGCGCAGACCTTCGCCTCCTCCTTTCCCTGGCTCACGGGGATGGGGATTCGTTCTGCAGTGTGGAGCACAGCCCTTTCCGTGTGACTTCTGCACAGGGAAGGAGACTTCTTAGCCTTCCTTGCCCAGGAATAGCCCTCCTTTATTCTCTAAAGCCCGCATTTTCTTGGAAGGGATCCATGGCGTCCTGCAGCAGGCACAGTCAGTATTCCCGCACGGAGCTGCCGTTCAGCGCTCGCCCCTGTCCCCCATTGCCTGTTGTGCAGCACAGCAGGATCCACCTTTCCTGCAGCCACGGAACTTCTGGATCCTCTCAGCCTCGCCTTGACTGGGAAAGCCTGCAGCTCGCTGAGATGCCCTTCTCTTCCTGCGATGTTTTTTCCCCCCTCCTCCCTATCTCCCTGTATTTTTGCCCTTCTCTGGACCCGCTGGCTCTCTGTCCTTGTTTTCCTCCTCTCTGCGCTTTTTCTCCCTCTCCCTTCGCGCTCACCAGACTTCGTTGCTGCTGCTTTCCAGCTTCCCAAGTTTGTTCTCGTAAGCGATTAAGGAGATAATGACCATACTTCTGTATTGGAATTGGGCTTTTTATGCGCTGCTCCAATTAGGTTAGTTGGAAACAGGAGGATTAGAAACACTCTTCTTATTTCATGCAGTTTGCAGAGTTGGAAAGCCCCGCTTGCATTGGGAGGTTCAGTCTGCAATGGGAAGGCTTTTCTTCCTGATTGCAGTGCCTGGAAACCAAAAGGGCTGGATTCTGGCCCCACAGTCTGTACATCACATGTCCCATAAATCTGCCGGCATCTGGTTGACAAGCGGGGTTACGCATCTCGTTCTAGAAGGTGGTTCTGGAAGAACCTGAGGGTCTCCTGTTTTCATCCCTAATCTAGGAAGCCTTTAGCGGGCCGGTATTTCAGGCCCCAGAGCTCTGTGTCTGGCTGCCCCTTCCCTCCGTGGCACGGTACTCGCTGCCTGGATGCCCCTTCATTTCCAGCAATTTTAATTCACTTATTTTCTCCCAAGGAGTTAGTTCTGAGGCCACCTCAATCTCTGCCTTGGGGCATTCATGCTATAGAAAAGTCAACTTTCCTTGTTCTTACCTTGCTGCAAACCTGCTTGCACTCTGGAAAACCCCAAATAGATAAAGAAGCAAAAGAATCAAGGAATAATGGCGCTAACAGACTCCGCTTGCACAGGAGGCAACTGTGGCGACGTCCTCGTCGCACGGGCGCTTCCTGGCCCTTCCTGGCACGGGCTTTCCGCTGCCCTGCGTTCCCGCCGTGCATCCACTCAGGGGAAACGTGGCTTTTGCTGCGAAATATCCCGGCCTCTTGATAGGGAACTTGCACAGGGCTCCTTCAGCAAAGGCTCCTCGCGGAGCCGTTGTTTTCTTCCTTAAGTGAGGTGCTGCTTGCTCCCTCATGGATATCTTAAGCACTCAGTGCAACTCCCCTCAGCGCTGTCTGTGATGCCTCTTGATGTCTGTCTCTTCCATGCTGCTCTTTCTTCCTCTTTTCCCCCCTTCCCGTACCCACCCCGACCTTGAGCCTGGGAAAGGCAGCAAAGCCCAGTAGGGCCCAGGATGAGGGAGAAGTTGGTTCCCGCTCAGCTCAGGCAGTTCCAGGTAAGGAGGCGCGTTTTCCCGAGGCGAGGAGAGGGAGGCACCGCGCAGCCCTTGCAGTAACCGGGCACCACTCGTAGGGATGTGGGGGGTTATTTTTGTCAGGACTGTTACCACTATTAACTTGCTTTAACTTGCAAGATGCTCTTTACGATTCAAATGTGGGAACCCTTAAAATATTAATGAGTTGAAAATGTAATTGGTAGGTCTCTTAAGCGGGCGAGGAGCTTGTGTTAAGTGCTAGCAATATGTTTTCCTTTTAACACACCATGCAACGTGTAATGCCTTTCCTTCCTATTTAGGCTTGCCTGTATTCCCAGTGTCTCCGCACATGAAGAGCCTTTCATCCACCAATGCAAACAGCAAAAGGCAGGCTCAGCCAAGCTGTACTCCAGCCTCGAGGTTGGCTGCCAAACAGCAGAAAATTAAAGAAAGCCGGAAGACAGATGGGCTATACACAGATGAAGAGGAGGATTTCCAACCTGCATCTCTGCAGAAATACGCTGAGTGCGAGAAGCCATCAGGGAAACGTCAGTGTAAAACAAAACACTTGGCGCTGCAGGAGAGGAGAAGGAGGTCATCTCTGACAGGGGATGACACCACAGATATCGAAAATGCTGAAGATAAGGTATCTTTATTTAGGCTTAATTGTTTGCTAGCATGGCCAAGTGCGGAGCCAGCGCGCGTAGAAGGAACCAACATGCTCTCGCGCAGGGCAGTGGTGCTTCCCTGCAAATGCTCCTGTGTGTGTGTGTGTGTGTGTGTGTGTGTGTGTGTGTGTGTGTGCTTGGCACTGTTCTCCTTTGCTGTTCCTAACCCTGAGCATGAGCTGCTGTTGTGGCCTTTGAGGAATCTCGCACTTAAGAGCAATAGTTGATGTTAGAAAAAAAGTAGTTATTGGCTGCAGGAATTGCGCTTAAGCGAGGAGGGACGAATAAAACGGTGCTCTTTCGGCAGGTGCTGGTGCCGAGGAGAGCGCGGAAGCGAGCGGAGCCCTCGGAGTGCGACGCGGCGGCAGGCGAGCAGAAGGTGTGCGAGGCGCGGGCGGGCGAGCGGCTGACGCAGGCGGCCCCGCCGGTGCCCTGTGCCCTGCCGCTGCTGCCGCTGCCGCCGCCGGGCACCGAGAGCACGCCGAGCCGCCCCATGCCGCCCGAGGCGCGGCGCCTCATTGTCAACAAGAACGCCGGCGAGACGCTGCTGCAGCGCGCCGCCCGCCTCGGATACGAGGTGAGCCGGCGCCTCCGGGTCTCTGCTCAGCTGGGAGCTTGGGAAGCGCCCCGGGAAGCCCTTCTGGCCCTTGCATTGTGGCACGGCGCAGGGAAGGGGCTGGATGGCAGCGGCAGGGCTGCTGTGGGAGCCTGCGCTGCCCGTGACCTCCCTCATGCTTTTCTTTTATCTTTCCCTCCGATGTAGAATTCAGGTCTTTTTTCCTAGTTTTCCCACATTGGAATTTTGAGAGTTGAAACTTTGGAGATTGGCTGTTGGGTTTTCGCGTGTTCCCCCTCTCCTGGTGTGTCTCCTGCAGCTCTCCCGGCAGGACGCTGCGGGAATGTGTCCCTGCCCCACTGGGCAGCCCGGGCACTGTGGGGCACGAGGCATCCTCGCAGAACGAGCAAAGTGTGAAGCTTTGCAAGCAGCCCTCGCTTCTGTTTAAACACAAACCATCTGCAAGCAGATTTTTTTTTTTTGTCTGTGTGGTGATCTTTAATGAGCCATATGATTTCTGCTTTTGTTACTTGTGAAGAGTGTGTAGTTTTGAAGAATTTGTCTGAGGGTTTTTTTTGTCTTTTCCTTGCTGTGACACAGCCTGCAAAGCTCCGTGTGCCCTCTTGCAGGACCAGGTGCATCGCAGGAGCACTCTGAATGTTTTATGCTCCAGGTCTAGAGCTTCCCGGCATAACTGGAACAATGTTGTCTAATGAAACAGGCCTCCTGTTGCTACGAAAATCAGTAACTGATGAATCCACCAGCTCTGCTGGCTTGTGGCATTCTTTTATTTGGGGGAATGCAGGCTTCCAAGTAGGAGCATCGCTGTCTAGCGCCAGGTCTCGCGGAGCAGCGTGTCATTGCTCCTCGGGGCTGTTCCCGATTTGCCGGCCCGCAGTCCCTGACTTCTGTGCCAGTGGCAGCGTTGGCCTCGGTTGGGAGAGGGGCAGCGTGACCTCGGAGCGTGGTTGGCCGAATCGGCCTGTGTGACCTCGGGGACCCGCAGAAACCTTGGGATACCCTTTGTGTACAGAGGACTCGGCTCGGAGGGAAGCCTTCTGCAGCGCTGGAAGGCAGGATTTGTCTGGAAAGGTTTTGTTTACCCTAGACAAAGCTGTGCGCTAAACTCGGGGCACTATCTGCTCTAGGGAGGCGGAGGAGAAGCCGTTGTTACAACGTTGCCATGGCAATCGTCATAATTTACATGATTTAATTTCCTACGGATCTAAAATTTCCCATGGATCTAAAACGAGCGCGTACGTGCGCTCCAGGCTGCCGGCGTGAATTCTCTGCCCGCGCGGCGGCTGCAGCCGGTGCGAGCGTGGGCGTGCAGCACAGGAGGGGACCCACGGCGCCCCATGGTGCGGCTGGGGATGGCACTCGGGGGGCTGGGTCATGGGCCAGGACCTCACTCCAGCTGGTGACCCTCAGATCACTCCGGATGCCCGTCCGCAGAAAGCCGGCCGCATCGGGGCCGCCCAGGGCGAAGGCCGTGACGCCACCGGGCGACCTTGCACTCTCGCCGCACACGTGACTTGATGAAGGGCCCCAGCCTGTGGTGGCGAGGGCGCTCCCTGCGCAGGAGCCTCCCACTCCCCAAGGGCGCTTCTCATGCGCCAAAACCCTCGGCAGTGCTGGCCCCGGTCACTGGGCCGAGTGGAGCGTGTGGGCTCGTGCTGTGCCGGCACCCGTGCGAGGCCGGGCCGAGCGGGGCGTGTGGGCTCAGGCTGCGCTGGCGCCCGTGCACGAGGCTGGGGCGGCGGGAAGGCACTGGCGCGCGCGAGCTGCGGTCGCGCTTTGGCAGCGGCAGCCGCTTTCAAGGGCTCGAGCGGTGGGTGGTCACGCCGCCCTGTCGGAGTTTCACTTGGCCTGTGGTCAACTTTGATAGTTTGGTCAGCCGGGGAAACTGCAGTGCAGCGTGTGGGTTTCTTTTTTTTTTTTCCTAATTTTTTCCATTTTTTTCCCTTCCCTTTCCCTCCCCTCCTGCCCTCCCTTTCCCCTGCAAGCAGCCAGCCGCAATTAGCGGAACGCTGGATTCTGAGGATCTCTAGAAAGACAGGAGCAGAGCTGGAGAAAAGAGAATATTCAAGAAGTTATTTCTTCTTGAATGTAAAATCCTCATTAGGAAAGAAAAAAAGGAGGGGAGAAGGAAGGGAAAGGATGGGAGAAGCTAAGTGGCTGGAGCATGAGCTGCGGCTCCTCGGGCTTGCAGAGGCGGCCGACAGCTCAGCTTGCAAAACGAGTGCGGAGTCATTCCTAGTTTTTCCACGAGCCGCTTCCCGGGAGCGGCACATGTCGCTCCCAGCCTCCCAGGGAGCCCAAGGGCTGCCAGCTCCGGCGCTGCAGCCCCTCACTCAGTTGCATGGTGGGCATGGAGTTGTCCCGAGGGGATGGAGTTGTCCTGGGGGTGGGGAGCGGCGGGATGATTACGGGCGTGAGGCGTCCAAGGACAAGCGTGGCCGGCATCTAGCCTGATAAACGGCACGGCTAGCAAGGCTGTGCAGAGACGGCACGGCAAGCGTTCCTCTGCTCTGGAAATCCGTACGGCGCAAGCAAAGTGCTGCCGGAGCCCTCGGGAAGGGTCCCTGGAGCCCTCAGGAAGTGTTGCGGTGCCTTTGCTCAGCCCCTGCGCCAGGTCACGCCCGAGCGGGGTGCGAGTGGCCCGGCACAGCGCGTGCTCGCTCCTGGAGCCGTTACACGTTCTCCTTTGGAAACAAGTGACTTGAGATAATAGTAGTCTTAAAACTGTAATTTACTTTTTGCGGAGGGAGAAAAAGGAGGGAGAATTATAGGGAGTGCGAAGTCTTTTTCAAGAAAAAATCACTGGAGGCTTGCATAAGGAGTTGCACGCGGGAGGAAACACTGCCGGGCATTGTCCTGCCCGCTGCCTTTCTGGCCCGGGCCTGGGCTCAGGTGCTCTCTGGGAATGGGGGATGAAGTCCCGTGGCAAAGGCAGCGCCCTGGGGTGCCCAGCAGGGGCGAGGCAGCCGCCGCGGGCCCCAGAGCGAGCCGGGCCCTGCGGATGCGCTCGGAGCGGCTCCCATGTGGCTGGTGGTTAAGCAGGGCCCCTGAGGGGCCACGAGCGGCCCTGTCGCCACCTCGACATGGCCCTGTCACCGGGGGGAAGCCCATGCAAAAGCTGAGGGGGGTTGGGGCAGCCCCGCGCTCCTCGGCCCAGCCGCGGCGGCTGATTTTTGTTGTAAATTGAATAAATCATGTTTAAAAAAAAAAAAAGTTAATGAGGCATTTAATTAATTAACAATGTAGACTTTTATGGTCTTTATGGTTACATTTCGTGGTTAATGGCATTCTTCTTACAGCCTCTTAACATGGATTTGCCCAGCGGAGTGGGCTTTAGTGTCCAAGAGCAGTAGGTCTGCTGCCCTGCAGCAAGGCTGCCCTAGTATAAAAAGAGAAGGAAAAGTTCCTTTTTGTTTTGTTTTGAGGTTCAGAATCTATTTTAAATGCACATCTGAAATAGAGCCGAGTGCGGCCGGTTTGGGGCCCAAGGGGACGTAGGGAGCGTGAGGTCACAGTGCCATGGGGCTGCTGTTGGCGCCCCACATGTGTCCATGATGGGGCCCCCAGCTCCTGTGGGCCCCTACGTGAGCAGCCTCCTTGCGCTATCCTGGATACTGGATTACGATATCCTGGACACCTCCCGACCAGATGGAGCGGGAGCCCGGATTACGGCAGCCTTGTCCGGGGAGGCTTTCGGACTGCGGAGAGCGAACACATCGCGGGCGGCCTCTTATTTTGCTCTTTTGTTTTGGCAAAAAAGGAATAAAATAGGGAAAAAAAAGGGCAAGGCAGGCGGGCTCCCTCAGGCGCGCGCAGCGCTGTGAGCGGCGCGGCGCTTCGCGGGCAGATCGCTCAGCCTCCAAGGGGAGCGAGCACGCAGTTAATGGCTTGCAGCTGACGCTGCAGCGCGCGTGCTGTTTTGTCCCTTCAGCACGGCCTCCAGAATGCCTTTTGTGTGCGTATGTGTACACGTATTTTTATTTTTCATTATTATTTTTATTTATTTGTGGCTGCCGCCAGCTGGTTCGCAGCAGCGGCCGCGCTTTTCGCCCGAGCGCTGGGGCCGTCGCTGCTGCGGGGCGGCGCAGCCGCCGAGCCGGGCCCGGGCCCTCATCCATCCGTGGCGCGTGTCACTGCAAGATGGATTGTGCTAAATTCACGCCGCTTCCCGCCGCCACCCGGCGCGCGTTGGAAGCTGGTGCCTGGCTCAGTGCTGCGTGCAGGAAAGCAGGAAAGTGCGGCTGCAAATGGGATTTCCCTCGGCTTCACCGGGAGCGAGGCTTTTCTTTCTTTTTTTTTTTTTTTTTTTGGTTTGTTTTCCCATGGCAAACTGTCCTTTGTGCGCCTTAAATGCGGTCTGTTTTGGGTTACGATTTTTTGTTTTGCAATTAAACTGACGTTGGGTGTGCTACTGTTGTGCTTGCAGTGTTTTGTGCTTAAACAAAAAAAAAGAAAGAAAAAGCAAATGTAAGAGTGGGCTCTTTTAACTAGGTTTAGGTATGGAGGTTTTGAAAAGCAGGTGTTGTAAGGCTTTTTTGGGAGGGGGGTGGTTGTTTTTCCCTGTGAAATGTGCATGTTCCTGCTTTCCTGTTTTGATAGTTAACATGGGGAAAATACTAACATGGGGATAATCTGTTTATGGGCCAGGGGCAGAGCGGAGAGAGAAACTCCTGCTCCTGAGAAACTGCGACCTTGGCTGTGTCTCCTGACGAGCCACTGCCGCGTAGCTTCCCCTTTCCCTTTGGGAGGCCCCGCTGGAGGCAGGAGAGCTCCTGCGGGCTGTGCCTGCCGTGGGGCTCACGTCGTGCCCGTGGGGCCCACGCCGTGCCCTGCCGTGGGGCTCACGCCATGCCCGTGTCTCTGCTCCCCTCCCGCCTGCAGGAAGTGGTGCTCTACTGCCTGGAGAACAAGGTGTGTGACGTGAACCACCGCGACAACGCCGGCTACTGCGCCCTGCACGAGGCCTGCGCCCGGGGCTGGCTCAGCATCGTGCGGCACCTCCTCGAGTACGGCGCCGACGTCAACTGCAGCGCCCAGGACGGCACCAGGTGAGCGGCGGCGCCTCCATGCCGAGGCGGGCCCGGGCACCGCGGCCAGCGCAACGCCTTGGCTTCTTGCACCCTGCGGTGCCTGAAGGAAGGGCCTCGTCCCTCCCCCTGTCCCGGCTGCCGGCCCTCCTGGCGGGCGGCACCTTTCTCTTGCCACCCCAGTTTGATGTAAGGGGCTTGTCCTGCGAGTTCATGAAGGCTCTCGGGGGGTGTTTTCTCTTGGGTTTTGTCGGAGTTTGTGGAACTCCTGCCGGAAGCGGCGGGCGGGCTGGAGCTTGTAGAGGTGCCAGCTCCTCCGCGCGGTGCCAAAGAGCAGCCTTTGCCTTTGCCTCCGTGGCAGCCTTGGTTTTGGGGGCACTTCAGCCCTTTGCTGTGTTGGGGTGTGCGAGTTCCCTCTGTAGCCAATGGAAATGTTGATTTGCTTCATTGTTCGCTGCATCTGCTCAGATGTTTGGTTGTGGTTTTGTTTTTTTCCTTTTTTTTTTGCTGCTTGATTATTATTATTTTTCTCATGCTGATGTTGGCTTTTTGTTTTCCTTTCACCCAGCACTAAGGGTGCTTTGGTTGCTGTACTGGCATAAAAGCTACTGAGGTTTTTTGCTTTGTAGATACAGGCGATGCTGCGCCGCTTCTTTTTTAAGCTTCTTGCATATAACCTAATTAAGGAAAAAGAGAAAGAAAGGGCTTTATCTGATTTTTAAATACCTCTCCGACCATCTCGGTGCTGGACTGACCTTGGGATACCTTTTCCTGGGTAAATGCAGAACCTTATTCAATCTATTTGTTTTGGGGGCAGGTCACTTTGTATTCTGTGCAGCTCCTGCAGCTTGTTATCTTTAATGGTTTATCACACTCGCCATCACCATCCAAATAGCCAGGGAGGTAAAATTAGCATAACTAAGAGTCTGCCCCTTTTGTGTTTCAACTCTTTCCTTATCAACTTGGGAAGGGAGGAGTCAGGAAAACAAAGTCGCAAGGGGCCGGGTGAAGATGGTCCATTAGGAGTTGGTGATGGTCGGTCCTTACCAGCCCATCGCTGCCGAAAGGAAATGTTTCTGGAGAACCATTGAAACTCTGGCTGGCCCGTCGGATTCCTGCCCCATCGCCCATCCATTCAAAATGAACAAAAACGAGGGAGAAGCCATGACTATCCACCTGCCTTGCATTTTGCTTTCTGGAACTTTAAATACGTGAGCCGCCTAACAGCAGAGAATTGCCATAAAAAGAATGCCAAATTATTTTTGTCTCGCTTGCCAGGACACCTTCTGTGTGGAAAAATAACCCCAGAAGGTTTCTGAGCGGTTCCAAGCACCTAGGGGTTCAGAGTCCACCTTCAGTTTCGGCTCACAGATGGAGCTGGTTTCAAGAAAGAAACTTGGCTTGTAGGCCCCGAGAGGCTGTGTAGGGGAACGTGCCTCTCAGAAATAAATAACCGCTTGGAAAGATAGCCAGGGCTTTAATGTAATTAATAAAATGCCTTGCGTCCCTCTCCTGCTTATTTTTAGCTGCACCAAATGTGTCTTACAGTCCTCTCTGCCACCTCCAGCCAAAGACATTCTGGGTTGTGATTGAAATCCTCAAGCTCCTGGAGAAAAATAACCAGTTGTTTTTTCTGAGCACCCTCCAGGCACTCCGTATAGCCCCTCAAACACCTGCCTTGTAACAGCACGTGCAGGCCTGGGCTGGGGCAAAATCAGTTTGATCCCAGCCTCCCGAAGCTGGGATGGGCCAAGATTAAAGCACTGAGATGTTCCCCCAACCCTCCGTCTTGGGGGTGTCTCTTGGGTACCTGCATGGCTGGGCTAGCTTCTATGGGAAGGCAGCCTCTCAGGCTCTGGATAAGAAGGTTGAAATCCCGAAACCCCGGCCAAGTATGTTTTGATTTATGCATGTGTGTTAAGGCAGCGAGAAGCCAAGAGGCGGGCGGGGGGCCGGCCGGGCGGGATGGCGGCTCCGCGTGCCCCGAGCTGCCGGCGCCACCAACATGGCCGTGGAGCCGAGGTGCCGCGCGCCGAGGGCTCCTAATCACCTTACCTATGAATAAGAGCAGAGCGTGCTTAGGAGGGGAGTGGCGCCGCTCCCGTTCTGCGCGAGCCCGGGAGCGGGACAGGGCGCTGGGATCGGGAAGCCGGGGCCCTGCCGGGTCGCTCTGCGAGCCCGGCTGCTCGGCGCGCCCTGCTGTGCGCTCCAACCGCCGCGGCTCCCGCCTCCGCTTCCAGGGGCTCTCCGTACACGGCGCTGCTGTAGCCTTTCCCTGGCAACCCATGAGCTCACCCGTCCGTTATTGTTTTATTTTTTATCCCTGTTCCCCGTGAGGAGCAGGATAAGCTGGTGCCTGGCTGTGCTCCGCACTGTCCTGCTGGCCCCTGAAATGGAGCAAAGGAGTCTCCGTGTTCCCTTATACCCTTTTTCCCCGCCCCGTCTGTGTTATCTACAGAGGAAGGGGGGGCCTTGCTCTTTATTTTCCCCCTCCCGGTTTTCTTTCCTTCCTTCGCTTCCTTCTATTTACTGCTCTTCCTTCTGCGCGTCTTTCCTTCTCGTTTCCGTGTTCCCATTCCTTACTTTTGAGCTGCTTCCCGTGCCGGTGGCAGCAGGCCCCACAACGGGGCTGTTTCGGCTGCCCCTCTCCTTCCTCGGCCCACCTGCCTCTGCTCTGGGAAGTTGTCCGGGCGCTGCCAAATGCCTTTAAACGCTGGGTGCGGATGCACATGCTGCCTTTAATAAATTAAGGGATCGTCTTGAATTCATTACTGCTTCAAAAGCTATTTAGGTAAGTCAGTTAGAGGGAGAAAAAAACAAACAACCCACAAACCAATAAATCCGCAGTCCTCCCCGCTAAGAAAGCGAAACCAGAAAATCCTCGTTCTAAAATAAAATGGAAGATGATTCAAAGTTGAAGACACTAGTAAAATGAGAACGCATGTGTGTGTGGGGGGAGCATCCCTGGAGATCCGTTCACCTCCCGCTCATTGCCAGGCTTGGGCAGGAGCCGCTGGGTGCCGCGAGTGCTGCCGCCCACCCGCTCTCCCCTGAGGTAAACGCGGTGCCTCGAAGCCCTGCATGCCGCCAGGAGCGCCCCATGCTCTGCAGCCACCACGTGGGCTCGGTTGTGGGTGGCCTGCGCCCTCGTGGCCATGGGACAGGGCGCCCGCGGAGCTCCCTGGAGAGCGCCACGCGCTTTGCCTTTCGCTGCGCCTTGCCCAAGGGAATCGATACGGGATGTTGCAGTCCTTGGCAAACATGCTCTGTGGGCTTCTCTGGTCTTCAGGGTTGGGACCAGTTTTCCAGGACGTGCCAAGCAGCCCTGCCAAGGGTCCTCGGGGCTCTGGACCCAACAGGTTGGGTTGGCAGTGGCAATAAGGCCAGGGCCTGGCGCTTCTCGCCCCGTGTCGCTGGGCAGGTCACCCATCCTCCTCCGAGAGCCAAAGCGGGGCCAGAAAGGGGGATGCAGCGAGGCCCTGATCGCTGCTTTGCTTTGCTTTACCTCTTGTGCCCTCCCGAGCTGCCTGGGGCGCCAGTGCTCACAGCGCGGTGTCGGCGAGGGGCAGATTGCTGTGTGGAGCAAACCTGGTGGGGGCAATTGCATCCCTAGCCATTAGCTGAGTGTTGTTAGGCCAGCCAGTGTGCTCAGTCAAGGGGTACACCGAGCACGCCTGCAGTTTGCCTTCCTTACTGCTTTCCTTTCCCTTATTTTCTCCTTTTTCGTATTTTTATGTCTTTTCTAATTTTTCCTTAAGCTCCAGCATGACTTTCTGAGAGTCTTGTTGGGGGACAGCAGTGTTTGTGCACAGCAGATGAAAGGAATAGGATCTGTAGGAATGAGCTGAATTTCCATAACCCCCCAACCCCCCAACTGTTGAATTTGGCCCCCTTTGAGATGCCAGTCCCCATCTCCCCACTGCCTTCTACGGAAACGATGGGCTTTGGACATGTCTTCATTAGTCTGAAGCATAACGTGCTCTACTCCCAGACAACTTCCAGTTATGTATAATCAATTTTAAGGCAAAAGTTAATGAAATTTATAATTAGTTCTAAGGAATTATAACCCTGGAATTGCAGGCGTGAGTACTAATGAATAATCTATGTATTGCTGAGCTTTGCTAGCGCAAAATCCGTATGGACTTCTGTATGGATTAAACTTAAAACAGTGTGTGCTGATATTCTCCGAGCGGAAAGGTTGGATTGCGCTGCGAGTAACTCTGCGAGTGCTGTTTAAGGGGATGGGGTGTGGTAGTGAAATTCCTATCAAATTTTCATAACTTACTTGCATGTACGTAATTCAGAGGCTTTGGGTAGCTGGTTTACGAGTCTGCCCAGAGGCTGGCTGAATGAGCCAGCAGGTTAAATTGGCAGAGATTTGGAACAGTGACTTGAAGCAAAAATTGATTTTTGAGGCTTCACACGAGCTCCTGCCTTCTGTTCTGCCGCGTGTCCTTGTCGTGCTGGCCCTGGAAGCGTGTAGCAAACCCATGTAGCCCGGGTGCCTGCCCCGAGCAGCTCTGGCTCTGTGGAGACGCGAGGCGAGGGAGGGAGGGAATGATGCGCGAGTCAGAGTGACAACGAGAGGATTGGCAGCTCTATTAATAGTGGGATCTGCTATAAATAACTCCCATCCAAAGCCAGAAGTTCCTTCTCACATGCACCTGCAGAATATTGTTGTGCCGAATCGTAACCCCGTGGTCTCTTCTCTGTCGTTTTTCCTCAGGCCGATCCATGACGCGGTAGAAAACGACCACTTGGAAATCGTGCGCCTGCTGCTGTCCTACGGCGCCGACCCCACGCTCGCCACCTACTCGGGCAGGAGCATCGTGAAGATGACGCACAGCGAGCTCATGGAGACCTTCCTCACAGGTGCGCCCCGGCAGCGCCGCTGCTGCTGGCCTTGCCTGGGCCCGTGCAAAGGGAAAACTGCTCCGTGGATCAAACCAAACCCCTTTTCTGTTCATATATATATATATATTGTTTTAAAGGCAGAACTATCTAATAATTTGTTCATCAGAACTATCAGTTTAGTAAACGCTGGATGAAATAGTTTATCAGAACTATTAGAACTGTCTAATAATCAGTTTAAAATGGTCCAGTATGCAAAACGCATACATACATCGGGACCCCATTAAAGGTGTCGTGGACTTCTCAGTGTCTTGAATCCCAGCATCTTCTCCTCAACTCCACTAGCAAATCTCTCAAATTAAGGCCCCAGAAAATACCTGTAGCTTCTGAATGTGTGTGTGTGGGAACACCTTCCCTACCATCTGCTTTGGGGCTGCTGCTTCTCCCTTAAGGTTGGGAAAAGTGTGGCCTGTCTGGCATTTTGACAAAATGGAGCGCTGCTCCCAGTTACTGAAGCTCCAGGTCAGGAGTTTGACCATGGGTGATGATTGTTTTGTGGTGGGCAATTATTTTATATGATGGGAGAAGGGCATTCCCGGAATAATTGCAAGGCTGGGATGTGTGTGTGCTTCCTTGTAGCACTGGGAATACCTTGTGGATTTTCCTTGATGGAAGTGTGAGGCTTGCGCAGGAGTCTCCTTGAGACACGCAGACCGCGAAGCTCGCCGCCTTTTTGTTCTCATCCGTGTGTTTTTTGTTGTTTTTTCTCCTCTCCAGAGTATTTAACTGACCTGCAGGGTCGAAGCGGCGACGACCCTGGTTTGTACTGGGATTTCTATGGCAGCTCCGTGTGCGGTGAGCAAATGTTACCTTTCATTTCTGTGGAATTGCGCGGAGACGCTTCCAAACGGGCAGCACGTGGGGGCGGGAACCGCTTTGTTTTTATGGTAGAGGAAGTTAGAAAGGAAGGAAGCTGATTTGGTTTACAGATCACATTATTGGAAGAAAAAGCAAGACTTGCAGCAATCTCATAAATGCTGACTCGGTATCTTTATTCTTTTATTTAGATCCAAAGGATGAGTCTGGATTTGACGTCTTGGCAAATCCTCCTGGCCCAAGTGATGAAGAAGATGACGGCTTTAGCGACGTGTTTGAATTTGAATTTTCAGATGAGCCTCCCTTGCCGTGCTACAACATTCAAGTGTGTCTCTCTCAGGGGTAAGAAGAGATAAAAGTTTGGGGGTAAAAATGGATGAAATGGCCTGTTTGGAACGGCAGCATCTGTGGGAAATGCATTGATAGTTATGCAATGTAAATTAGATGTCAATACCCAGCTGCTGGGCATTTAGATATAACCTAGTTAGAGGGGGAAGGGGAGGCAGCTGACTCCTCCGGGGGTAAAACACACGACAATTTTGGGTTCTAGCTGCTGTGCTCATAGAGGCTTCCAGCAATTGTATGGGCCTTAAAAATGCCAGGAGCATGAGAAGGACTGCTGTGGGGCAAGGTTATTCTGGAGAGGAATGAACGGTGTCTGAACACAGAACATCAGAATTCCTTCCCTTAGCCAGACAGACACCTTGATAATAAGAGAAAACAGGAGCTTCTGGTATGTGAGTTTGAATATAACGTTTCTGAGGTGTTCTTAATTTTATTGAATATCCTTTTGTATTTTGATGACTGGACATGCCGTTAGGGCTGACAAAATGGCTCTGATCCTGAAGCGTCCCGTTAAACTCGCCCTCATGTGGGCACCTCTGGAAGCAGGGATGCTGACATTCCCAGCTGTGGTGGCCGTGCGTCCCCCGACTTGCTCCTCTTAGCCAAGGCAGGCTAAGGTGGAGCCCCCTCGGCTCTGCGCCCATCCCACAGTGCCGCTATGGACACAGCACCTCGTCCTGCCCTTCCCACAGGGCTGTAGCACAGGCTGCAGCGGGATGTGGGCGCTGGGCAGGGAGGTGGGAGCCCGTTCCCTCCGCCCCCTTGTTTGAGCCCTTTGCTCCTTTGCCTTGGCAGGCCGCGGAACTGGCTTTTGCTCTCGGACGTGGTGAAGCGGCTAAAAATGTCGTCGCGCATCTTCCGGTGCAACTTCCCCAATCTGGAGGTGGTCACGATCACGGAGGCCGAGTTTTACAAACAGACTTCGCTAAGTCAGCTCTTTGCTTGTGCCGAGGAGCTCGAAGCTTTCAACCCCGACAGCAAAGAGCTCTTGGACTTGGTAGAGTTCACGAGTGAGCTCAAGACTCTCCTGGGCTCCTCGCTCCACTGGTTGCATCCGCACGAGGAGCCTCCTTTCGACATCCTCTGGTGAAACCATCAGGCCGTTTAATGTACAGTGCTATATACAGCTACTTCTTTATGTATATGTGTTCAAATGCAATTGTTTCTGTAAAGAAAGGACACTATTAAATATGAAAATATCTTTCCTTTATATAAGAGAATCTGAATTCCAGTTGGATGGATTTTGGAAGAATTTTTTTTTAAACTTCAATCAGTTTTTACAAAATTGTTATATAATGTTTCTTTAAATGCACACAGGCTTTGGGATAAGTTTGTTATTACTTGGAACACGTTTTTTTTCCTTTTTTTTTTTTAAAGGAACACACCCACACATTGACTTTGTTTCATACAAAGCACTGATTACACAGAACATACTTTTTATAGGTGATGTGATCAAAGTCATGTGGCTAGTTTGGGAGACAGAATTTGGTAAGGCACTTCGTGATATTATTTTTGTTTTTTTGTTTACAGAATTACCTGCTTTGGCCAGGTAAGCACTATTGAATATAATTCAATAGTTTGTAATATAAATTAAACCATATCCATACGCATCAACTAATTGTAAGAACTTTTATATCCTAATTTAAAAGCTGTGAAATTTAGTTTTCACACATCAAACCGGATTGTTTATATATGTTTAAACATTTTATGCTCTTTATTTAAAGAAGACTTTGAACTATTTTTTCTGTACCTTGTAAAATATTGAAAAACTAACATATGTTGAAGTTGCTTGAAACTGTACATAAACTAAATTTTCTGAATTGTGTGTTTATGTTTGAGATCTGTGTTTTAACTTTGTAAGTAAATCTCCTGCCTTTGTATTTATATTTTACAAAAATTTTCTTAAAGGCAATAAAACTGTTGAGAAATGAAGATGCTCGAGTGACTGGCGCTAATTCCGCACATGATTGTGAGATGAGCTCTGACTTGATCATGTTTATAAAAGGAGGCTCTGCTCACATTTCCTGAAGCAGAGGAGAGCTGGCACAGGTGCTGGAGAGCGTTTTATGAAATCTGATGTAGAATCTACGTTGCCCTTCCAAATTCAAGGTTACAAGAAAACACTGGGAGCCTTTTATTGGACAGAGGTTTAAAAGCAATAGTCACAATACGTTCTTTGCATTACCTTTTAGTTAAAGAATTGCAAAGGGGATCAATTATTTTTCCTCTTTTGACATCTTTTTAAGTAGAATTGACTGAATTTTCTTTTTCGCCGTGCCTGTGGAGGAGGGGAAATAGCATGAGAGTAAATGCAGTAGTTTTACTCTAAAGCCTTTATGGCTACAAGCACATTTTGGGCATATCTAAAGAGAGAATTCCTCACAGAAGAAAACGTCACTCGGAATTTAAGAGCCCGGACTTGCTGGGCGTGAGCCGGCCCCTTCATAAGGATGGGATGGGCTCCTTATAGAAGGACTTTTCATTCCTGAAGGTGCCTTAGGGAGCTAGAAGTAAAGCTGATGCCTGAGCACCAAGGTTTTCTTCCCTCTGGACTTTGTTTAAAGGTGATGCCCTCTCCAGTCCAGCTTACAAGCACCTCCTGGAGTTCCTGGTGGCCTGTAACTGGGATCCCCAGTGATCCTTGTTCTCCTGCGCTGGCCACTGGCTTTCCAGGAGAGGAGAGGTGACCTGGAGAAATCAAGGTAAGGAAGAACACAGGAGGCTAGCGTTGCGGACACGCTTGTGTGACCGCTCTCCGCATGCTGCCCGGTGCTGCCTCGTGAGCAGAGGCCAAAGGCCTCACGCCCTGCGTGCCCTGCAGGCAGAGAAGCTCCATGAAGCTCCCTGCTAGAGGCCAGCTCCTCCCTAAATGGCTGCGCACTCCCCAGGAGGCTCCGCTTCATCAGCTTCCCACTACATTGCCCAGAGTCCAGCTGGGCCTCTGTGCACTGGAAGGCAGCAAAGAGCTGATGCCACTGCAAGGCAGGGAAGCGCCCGCCCCAGGGCTCCCTGTGAATGGGGACACCCGACTTCAGCACTGCCCCTCAACGCAACGCGGCCGCTTTCTCCTTTGGGATGGATGTGCTGTTTGTCCCTTGCGCCTTCACTTGCATGAGGGAGCGTGGAAGGTTGGGAGAGGGAGTCAGGCCGTGGCCTATGCTGCTCCTTGTGGGAGGACAGCTTGGCCGACTCGCTTCTGAGCCTTCCTGGAGGGAAGGAGACGCAAGAAACTTTCTGCTCGGATAGTTGTGCAACTGGCTGACGCAGGAGATAGATCCCACGGGGAGAGGAGCGATGAGCTCTCATGGTGACAGCAAGAGCGAGCAGGGCAACCGTCCCCTGGCAGGAGGCCAAGCACTCGCCAAGCGCTGGTAGTGCTGGGCCTAGGGCAGCTCCGGCTGCATCCTGCTCTGCGGGGAGCCGGGGACTCGGCCACCTCAGCATTTTGGCCTCTGGATTCAAGCTTTTCTCCTCGAAACCGCCTGCATCCTCTGTAGGCCAAAGATAACTTGCTTCGCCGCTGGCTTTGCTCCAGGTTCATTAAAAATAAGGAAATAGAAATGCAGCCTCTGGAGGTGCTAAAACTGCAGCGCCCGCGCGCTGCCTTCCGCAGGGTAGAAGTGCCGTGTTGTTGCCAAGGGGCTTCCTTGGATTCCTCCTGCTCATTATGTGGATGTGGCTGGCAGAGGGAGGTCCTAGGCACACGGCAGCCCCATGGAGGTCCCGGGGAACCACTGGTGCTGTGGGGAAAGGCCCAGCGCAGGCTGGCGCGGGCAGGTGAGCCTCCCTCGAGGGAGTTTCCATCGCTACATGTTTGCTTGATACCGGCTGGGAAACACCAGGAAATACCCTGCTCCGGGCTGCTTGGACGGCAGGGGGAGAAGTCACCGCGAGGGCAGCGCGGGCAGGTTTCGTTTGTGGTAAGCAGGACTGCTGGGACCAGCAAGATCCCGAACGCCTCCTCTGCCTTGCTCGCCAGGGCTGGGTTCTGTCGAGCGGGAGCAGCACTGGAGCTGCCCGCAGGGCTTCTTTCTCCCTCTGCATGCTGCTCGTGTTCATTCTGCTTTGCTGCTACCTTCCCCCGCTTGCTCCAGTGGCCAAGCTGGGAGCTGGTGCCAAGGACACTGGCAGAGCGGCCGGCAAGGCCCGGAGCGTTTGGTCCTTGTTTGTACTTGTAGTCTGGGCTCTACAGAGGTGAAGCCACTAAAGCGAGAGTCCAGCTGCCCTTGGGCAGCTGTTCCGGCTCCTAGCTTGAGGGATCACAGAGGCTGCAAGGAAATTGTCCTCAAACTGCTCCAGGGGGCCAGGCTCGCCTCAGGAATCAAAGACTTGGGAGCTGCCTCCTCCCTTCACTTCCACACTAAACATCGTAACTGCAGATGGAAGCCGTGGCTCCCATGCTAATACGAACACGGTGCAATTGTTATTACTTTCTCTCTCAGTTTGCTTATTTGCAGTTGCACCTGGCTAAGAGGAGGGCAGGAGAAGCAGGCTTGAATGCAACAGGCTTCCCCTGTGAGCCTCGAACATTGTCAGGTAGAGAAAAGCCTCTTAGCAGACCTGAAATAGGTGAAGGTCTTCGCAGGCAGTGCAACCAGGTTCCCAGGTCTTCTTTCCCAGAGCAGTCTTGCTAGTTCTGCATTTCAGCCTTTAGCACGGGCTCACCTTGATTGCAGAGCCAAGAGATGGCCTCTCCTTGGAAGCTGAGCATATGATGAATCACTACCAGCGACGCTCCTTTTTAATCTCAACTAATGACTATTTTAGGAATGCTCCCGTTGTTTCTGATCCTTAATATAACCAAAGTTGCAGGTTCCAAATTACACATAAGCCTCCCTTCTCCACCATCTCGCAGTCACGTTTGCTCTCATCTTCCCTTCCCTTCTCATTCCCAAGCCAGGGCTGCCAATGCTGCCTGCAGGGCCAGGACTGCCGGCAGTGTCTCAGGGGTTTCTGGATTGCCGGCGCAGAGGTGGAGCTGCTCCCAGCCACGGGCACATTTTGCTCCAGCAGGCTGGGATGCCGGTAAATGGTTGCTCTCTTGAGCCAGGTATGAGCCACAATTCTGCCACTAAATAGATTTTCCTTTTGTTGTCACATTAATTTGCAACTCATTAATAGTGACAGAAGTGAAGTACTGCGCTGATGCAGATTTGCATATTCATGACCAACTTATTATTAAACAAATAAGATTTTCCTAGCTTAGGAAGCACCCAGAGTAATGCCACATTGTACATTATATCAGCCTGGCTGTTTTATTTTTCCTTTAATATGTTAATAGATGCACGGGTGCTTTTTTTTTCCCCCCTAGTAAATATGCAGCTATAAAATAGCAGGTAATTTAAAATATCAGAACCGTTTAAGCAGTAATCCATTAACAAACTTGTCAATAATTGAGCGGGAATAGCTGTTTAATGTGCGAATCAATTAATCAATCCTAACTTCTTGCTTTGTCGCCCAGTAATGCAGAGCACCCGCAAGGGCACAGCTGAGTCACCACGGCACTGAGGTAAGCGGCAGCCTCATGGATTTGCCTTTTTTCTTTTTTGGCTGATGTTCTTATGTGTTTTATTGGTCATTAAAAAAAAAAAGAAAAAAAAAAAAAGGTTTATTTCTTGTAATAGGATGTTTGTGTTTTGTCCGGGGCTCATCCCCAGGATGAGGGGCTGGCAGATTCCGATGGCAGCTCCGCAGGGCCCTCCTGCTCCGCACTCCCTTCTCTCCTGGCAGCTCTGCCCACCAGTCCCGCCTGGCTGCTGCTCTCCGCAGGGCAGTTCCATGGCGGGATCCCAAGGCGCTTCCCGGCGCAATGGAAGTCTGTTCTTGCCATCCCACTGCTGGGGCTCCCGTGTCACCGGAGCCCTGGGAAAGCCTCCTGGATTCGAAACATGAGGCGGAGGATGGGGAGCAGCGGCGCCACAGCTGTGCAGTTTCGTGCCCTACTGGTGACGGCGACGGTTGCTTCTCACAGGGCAACGCTGTGGGTTTTCTTCTCCCTTGTGGGCTTATTCCAGGCTGGCCCACGCACATATCAAGCCCCACCTCACCATCCTCCTATGTTCATGGTTTTTATTCCTTTTGTCTTTTCTAATGATTTCCAGGGTACCGAGCACAACAGCATGTGTGGGAACCAGCTGGCTGCTGCCGAGTGTCTCAGTCCTCACGTTACCCTTTTTCCCCACTGCCTGTCCAGGAGATCAGTGTGTCTCTTGCCCCATCCTGCCACTTCTGTGTGAGTCAGCAGCCCTTCCTTCCGAGATGCTGGGGTCCCATCGCTGCCCTGCCGCAAAGGGCCCGGGACGCGGCAGGAAATTCTCCCGGAGCACAAGGTACGGCTCAACCTCAAGGACCACCCCAGGGTAAGGAGGAAAGTGAGGCAGCTTTTTGGAGGTTATATATCCCATCCTTCATTGGCCCTTCTCTGACAGGGAATACTTCCATTTTCTGACGTGGGATCTGTTATCTTCATCAGTAGGCCCTTTGCTGGCAGAACGGGGCGATCCAGCCTGTTTCGGTGGGTCGGCAGCCTGGCTGCTGCTGCTGCTCCGAGGGAGCCATTTTAACATGCCATGGATGCACAGGGTTAGTCAACACCAGTGGCAGATGCTTGTGATGTCAGGGATGGCGCTTCGTGTTTGTAGCTGTCAGAATTTCAAGGAAAAGGCTCCCTAACAAAAATCCTATTCTGATGTGCCAGGAAACTCTTGTTTAAGTAAAGCCTAAATGAAGGCAAGTCCTGACAGGCCTCCTGAAATGAAAAGGGCGGATTATTTAACAGCTGATCAGCACTAATAACCCCTGGCAAATACCGCACGCAACTTTAACACGGGGGCCAGCATGCGCAGAAGGTGCATCCACACCGAGCCGGCCTGGCTGCTCCAAAACCACCACCTTTCAGTTGCAGAGCCCGTCCCTGAGGACAGTGAGAGCAGGGCTCTGTTTGCCACATGTTAAGTGTAAGGTAAGAGGTCTGGGGGAGCTTATTTAGGAGAAGTTCATCTGAGACTGCAGGAATATAATGGGTGTGAGATGTGTGAGTTCTTGGTGGACCCGGGCACAGCCTCTCGGTTAACCCTGTTGAGTTGCTGAACCTGAGGACACCAAGGGTAAAAAAAGGCTTGAAGCTAGAAGCCTACCTCTGCCCCTCTTATCTTAGAGGAAATACCAATTTTGGATAACTTTGAGAGCTGCTCATCTGCACAGAAATCCCATTTCTGAGGTGAGGAGGAATTAAGCTTCTCTCTGTTCTCTGGCTTTCCCCCTTTCAAGCAGGCTGCACAGCGGAAAGCGCGGCCTAGGAGCTGAGCCCAAGGTGAGGGACTCATCCTTCTGCCTCTCCAGCTCAGGGGCGGAAGGGGCTTTGAGCTGCCCTGCCACACAGCACCCCTCAGCGTGGGGGCCTTTGCCGGCATCCCCCTCTGGAAGCACAGGGATTTGGCACTGCTGCTGCATGGGGCAGTCCCCACTGCCAACATGCCCTGCTGCCCTTGTGAGCTGATTGCACTTGCTGATGGGCAGGAGTCGGATCCAGGAGGGCTTCCCAGGGGCCTGCAAGCACCTCCACACGCAGCCCATGGGAATAAGGCAGGTCTGCCTGGCGGGGGCAGCAGGACAACAGGCAGGGGTGGGCAGCCCAGCGCTTCCCTTTTTGGGGGGGCTCTGCTTCCCTCGCAGAGATGGGTGAGCGCGTTGTGCGCGTGTGGGGCTGGAGGCCCAGCAGCTGCCCGTAACGGACGGGTGACCAAAAGCGCCCGCACCCCACGGGGCTGCCACTGCTGAAATGGCTGCCATGCCTGAAGAGCTACGTGCCTTAGTTGCCACCGTGTTCCAAGGCTGAGACGTGAGCTGGATTAGCCAGGTCACCAAAGGGAGGCATCAAAGACATGTTGTTAGTTTTCATGTCCATGCCTGGGTAGCAGCAAGCAGCAGTTGTTGATGTTGGGAAATCTTAAAAGAAGGAAGGGTGTGTTAATTCTGGAGAAACCAGTGGCTTGGAGCAGTGTGGGGCTTTGTGGACACCAAGCAGTGTCAGTATCTGTCTTCAAGGTTATTTACTATTAAACAATCGCTGTCAGGAGGATATCAACCCACTTGTGCACAAGCCCAATGGAAACGTGGAACTTTGGTTCTTCCCAGAGCCTCAGCAGGAACATCGCGGGCTGGAAAGCTCCAGAAAGCCCCACTGGAGGTGGGTTTATTTCTGCAGGTGTACAGGTTAGATCAAAACCACGGCTTTGTGCTCAGGCCCTCCTTGACTTGCTGGAGTGCTATAAATGCTGGCTGAGCTGCTGTCAGTGCTGAGCTGCTGTCAGTGCTGAGCCCAAGGGTGCTCAGGTGGCCCCTGGATGCAGCTCATGGCGCTGGGCCTGCTGCTGGGCACGGAGCAGGGCAGCGTTCAGTGCGGCCGCCACGCACGGCGCGAGGCGCGTCTGGGAAGCATGCAGCCGAGGCCTCGCCAGGCCGCCGCTTTCTGGTGAGGTAGATTTATTTGGCAGGTTTATTTCTTTATCAGGTGTTTGTCTAACCTTGTGACGCTGAGAGCTGATTTCCTGCCGCAAATGTTAAAATTTAGATTCCCAGAGCTGTGTACTGTCACAGACGGAGCCTGAAAATCCTCGCCCTGGATTTAGGTGAGTCCTGGGGACCCTCACCTGACAGCTACAGACCCAGGAGATGCTGGGTGATTTACACCTCCGTCGCATTGAGGCCCATGATATGCAAGAGCCAGGAAAACAGAAGGCCCCAGTAAGAGGCCTGGAGACAGGTTTGTGTTGGGTCTTGGCCACATTGCTGGCTCTTTTCAGGGATCAGTGCTGGGAGCCTTGGCTGGGAGGCCGGAGGATTCAGGGGTTAAAAACAAGCCTCCATCTGACAGGATGAGGAGATTAGAAATGCCTGAAGCACCTGAAGGTTTTGCAGCATTTCTGACATCAAATAAAAACATCTGAATCATAAATCAGTGTAATTTAGAGCAGATTTATTTAGAAACTGAGATTGGACACTATGGGACTTAGCGCAACGACTCTGGCTCCTGGCTTAGGTGACATGGGTTGCAGGATGCTGCCTCCCGTCTGCCTCACAGCTAGCCAGGCAAGACAGAGTGGCTCTGGGATGATGCTGAGGCGAGCTGGAGTGGTACGAAGTGCCGGGACACTGCCCGAGGCAGGCAGGTGCACCTGGAGGCACTGGGACGGTGCCCAAGGCGAGCAGGAGTGATGGGAGGTACTGAGATGGTGCTGAGGTGAGCGGGAGCAGTGGGAGGCACTGGGATGGTGCCCAAGGCAAGCAGGAGTGGCAGGTCACCCCAAGATGGTGCCTGAGGAGAGCAGGAGCGGTACAAGGCACCAGGATGGTGCCCAAGGCCAATGGGAGTGGTACAAGGCATTGGGACAGTTCCTGAGGCAAGCGGGAGCAGTGGGAGGCCCCGGGATGTTTCCTGAGGCGAGCGGGAGCGGGGGAGGCCCCGGGATGGTGCCTGAGGTGAGCAGGAGTACTGGGAGGAAATGGGACAGAGCCCGGGACAAACAGGAGCGGTGAGAGGTACCAGGACACTGCCTGAGGCAAGCAGGAGCGGTACAAGGCACTGGGATGGTGCTTGAGGCGATGGTGGGCGGGAGGCCTCGCTGTGCTCTGCCATCACAAGCTGCTTCCCGCCTCGGTGCTGCTGCGGCCCTTGTGGAGCGCCCAGTGGCCGCGCAGGGTGCAGGGATGGTGCCTGGGGTGTGGGTGCGCGGGTGCAGGCGTGCAGGCCGCCTACATGTTCCCAGGGCGGGAGACCCTGCGGCCGGCTGACGCCTCAGCCAGCACGAGCGCCCAGCATGTGAGCCGGAGCAGGAAGTTTGCTCGCTGTCCCCGCAGGGGCTGCCGTCATCCTGCAAACACACGGAGTTGCCTTTAAGAAACACACTCGGTTTTACTTGGAAAAAAAATAAAAAGGAACTGGAGAGCTTGCAAGGCAGTACCACAGTGGCATTTATTAATTTTTTATCATAGATCTTCCTCCCTCTCCCTGCTGTGATTTGCATACCTGTTAATCCTCTCTTTCCTGCAGTAACTCTGCAAAGGGTAGGGAATAATACCCGAGCAATAACTCCTTGGCTGGGAAGCTCTGCAAGGCCCCGCGCGCTGCCGCGCTCGGAGCTGACACCTCTAGCAAGAGGCTGCGGCTGCTGGGAGCCCCAGGCAAGACGGGAGCCCCATGGCAAGACGGCGACAGATCGAGTGCCGTCTTGGCTGTCAGGGAGCTGTAGGCGGTCTCGTGCTCCTTGTGGTTTCGTTCCTTGCTGTTCTTACTGCTGTGTTCGCTCTCTGTCTTGCTCTGTCATTGGGGCTTGGTGCTGAATTCCGCCTCCTTCGGTAAAACCCCTAAGGACTGGGTAGTCAGGCTGGCACCTGGGCAGTGAAGGAGTGAGTGCCTCCAGAAAGCCCTGGGAAAGCCCGCCTGGAGGCACGTGTTGTCCTCCCGCCTCCTCGCTGAGGAGGAGGAGGAGGAGCGGGCCGGGAAGGAAGGGCAGCGGGTGATGAGTGGGTGGCAGAGCGCCCCGGGGACCTCTCTGCCCCTGTTTGGAGACTGCGACGTGGGCGGACAAGAAGGGAAGCCCCGGAGAAGAGGAGGAAACTCTGAGTTTTGGGAGGAAACGTTTGTCACGCAGTGTTAGAAGCCACAGCGAGCCCCCAAACAGCCCCCGAACGCCTCGGGGGATAGTGGCTAGAACCAGTTGGAGCGCAGGAGCTGCGGAACCGGGTGGCGCTCTGCCGCAACGCGCTCCTCTTGGAGGCCTGTGAGCTGCTCCGTGAGGGCCTTCTGAGGCAGCGCAGCCTCCTCGAGTGCCCCACGCGGCCCTCCCTGCTCGTGGAAGAGCAGCGCGTGCCCCGCGGGCCCCTGAGCGGGCGCCTCCAGCCAGCTTCCTCTTTCTGCACTATATTAAGGCGTGTGCAAACGGCCAGAGGGTGCCGGTTAGGGGACGGCCAGGAGCTGCGAAAGAGCCGCGTGCCGGAGCCCGCGAGTAGCGCCGGCTGCTTGGCAGCGTGTCAGAGAGTTGGGGTGGTCCGGTTAGGGAGTTCAGGAAATCGTCTGAGCTAGATTAAACATTTTGCGAAACCTTCTGGGTGCTTGAGAGCTGACTTGAAAGTTGGCAAAGTTAAGTAAAACAAAAGCTCGCGCGTTCCCCTCCATTTATTTTGTTACAGGGCTCCTCTGCAGTCAGTCTAACGGTCGCTATTCCGAACGTCCCGCTCCATCAGAAGGCATGAGTATCTGCCTGGCAAAATCCCCGCTCTGCTTCACAGCAGCAGCATGGAAGGCTGCGAACGACACACAGAAGAGCTTCCGTGTGCTTTTCCAAAGCCATAAATAACCTCGGGATATAAGATCGGCTTTTTTCAGATTGGAGCCTGGGCGTCTCTGTGGGTCTGTGCTTTGCTGTTGTCTTCCTCCAGGCCCGCGCACAAGGAGCTGCACGGCATGGCACGCGAGAGCCGAGGGAAGATAGATAGATGGATAAATGGTTAGATGGATGGATG
>JAUBOD010000375.1:3113445-3126152 GCA_032353885.1 Nothura maculosa
ATTCTACACTTGACATTTTTTGGCAGCTGAGTTTCTGTCAGGAAGAGGCTGAAGGAAGGCAGCCAAGGAGACCGCAGCCTTTCCTTCCCCACTGGCACTTGTTCTGGTGCTGCTCTGCTAGAGCACTGCACCAGGGGCTGCTTCCTTGGCTCGTCCTGCTTTCAGACAACACCTGGGCAAGGGAATGCAAAAACAGAAGATGAAAACGTTATTAGGTGTGTTAGGACTTGCAGAAAGGGGGTCTGCACAATCTGAAAACAACTACTGATTTGGTAGTCCATTTGGGTTTTGACATCAAGACCCATTTAAATCATCAGAAAAATGATGTCTGCGAGGGAAGACCTGTGTCTCGAACAAAAAGAAAAAATACCTTGTGTACCCCCTTCCATGCTCCACCCTCTGTCAGTAAAATGTACGGGCACAACCAGGAACATTTTCCTTTGGCTCGGAGGGTGCACAAAGCATTCAAGATCAGAAAGCTTTCTTAGTGCTGAATTTGAAGTTTGGTTGGGTGGTAAATTAAGAGAGAATTGGCGCCTAAAGAAAAGCGGGCAAAGAAACCAGCATTTGTCTCATGTGTTGGTCTTTACAACTCATGAGTTCAACACTAATGAGTTATGGGTTGGCCCATGAAAACATAATGTGTAAATTAGGAATTTAATGATGTGTAAGATTAAAAGCTGTGCGGGGTTGCATTTATTTAAGGCTGCCATCTTGTGTTCAAAGAGGAATTACTTTATCAGACAATATCCCTTTCACTAGGTTTAAATTGATTCCGCTATGCATGTTATGGAGGGCACTCAAGTGCCCGAGACTGCCAGCTGACAATATTTCCCACTAAATGCCCTTTTTGTAGCGCTGCTTGCTGCTTCATAGCAGCAGTCATACAGTGCAGGTCATAACAACTTCAGCTTAACTTTTGGAAATAAATAAGTGTGCATTTCCCTCCCTACACTCCTCCTGTGTTTACTTGTAGGAAAGCCAGGATCCAAGACAAGGCACAGAAAAATTTAGCTCCTCACTGCAGCAAAGTCTTCCTCAGTCATCCTCTTTCCTTCCAAAAAGAAGACTAGATTGACCTTTAATGAGGACCTTTAGCTCTCCAATCCATTGCAGTGCGTGTAGCTCATTTCTGGCTACTTGCAGGGTGGCACTATGGCAGGATTCTGCAGAGCTGGAGCCCTGGTTCTCAAGCCGTGCTCTGCTGACGCATGTAACGGACATGAGCTCTTTTAGGAGCTTGGCGTGGAGCCAGGCTCGCCAGCGAGTGCTTCCTGGGATGGCCAGGGGACACTGCGTGGGACCGGCCCCGTCTGGTTTGTAAGCCCTTGCCAGCAGTTTCAAGTTGCATAACTCCTTCCTGATGCCAAAGAGGAACAGGGTGATGGCTGGGTGTCCTGCTCCTCTGAAGAGGCTTGATGGAGCACCACCATGAGCACCAACGTACAAGACAGCTAAGGCATTCAGGCATACAGTTCAGGCGTGCTGAGAGCTTCACGTCCTCCACTTAGCTACTCCCTAAGCTGGTGGGACAGGTCCCACCCATCACCCATTGGTGAGAGCAACGGGAAAATGTGTTTCCAGAGCCCCACCCTGCCTCATTTGGGCAGATTTAAATGCCTCTCCTAGTAAAGCAGCCTCATCATCGAGCTATTGCCTATCCTCATCAGAGCTCATCACCATTTTGCAGACTAATTAAGCATTAGCGCTAAGCTGGTTGCAAAGTGTGTGGTCTTGTAGCTCCCTGAGCTACGGCACATTCAGATGCCAGTCCTTGCCCCAAGGAAGCGTTAAGGGAAACAGCCGTGTGAGGACAGGCTGATCACACACGGGTTCAATGCTGCCTGGAAAGGGGTTTGAGGCAAGTGTCCCCTCTGCGCTCCAGTGTCCTGGGTTTATGGCTACTGGAGAGAGGAAGGGGGATGGTTAACAGCAAAGTAGGGATGTGAAGCGGAGCCTCCAGAGAGGCTTCTGCCTCCCCTCTGGAGTTGAGTGGCTGGCTGTGTATGAGGGATGTGGTTTAGGTCTTGCCCTTTTATTAGCATTTCCTTCCGGAGAGCAGAAGGGGCTTCGTATTTAGTATTCCAGTTTCTGTGAATGCCTTTTTCAAGGCACACGTGTTCAAAGCTGAGTAGAGATAGGGCAAGTTTGGACCTATCTGTGTTTGCAGCTGGCCAAGATGCATGCAGCTCCGGTCTGAAGCTGTCTCTGTGTTTGCGTGTCATTCTTGTCTGGTGGACTTTATTCCTCGCTGCATACTTACAAGACTCACTATTTTTAACAGTAGACTAGCATAGCTTCTCATAACTTGCTTGTCTCTTTAAGTGAAGTTGAGACTATACCATCCTATCTGTTTATACAGTGCTTAACAGAGAGATGCTTGGAGCCTCAGAGGCAAGTTCAGCAAAAATGTTATTAGGAAGGATATTTGTAAACATGCTAATGGGACATAGTTTTTGTTCCTGTTTTAGCCTTGTTTCTTAAGGACACAGTAAGTTACGCAAACATAGTGCTTATCTATTAATATAAGCCCAAGTATGAGCTTCTGAGCACCACTGACCGGTGTGGAAAAAAATGGGGCAGCGGGCAGTTCTTCCTTTACCTTCTGTGACAGCAGAGGTGCAGAAGGACACCGATTAGTATCCCCACCAAAGAAAAGCTTGGGAGATGTTAGAGCTGCTGTCTGACAGGAGCCAAACACGTGTATTTCTGGTTGAGTCACACTGTGTGCTGTCTCTTGCCAAGCTGACAGGCTAAAAAGTGGTGGGATGGAGAGCGTGAACTTGGTGGGTGTCACATAGGGCAGGAAGACAGCACAATGCAACTGAAAAAATGGCCTAGTTTGGGGGTCTGTGGGATGTCGAAGAGACCTGAATGTGTAACAGCTAAGGCTCTGGGCTTGGGAAGGATTTGGGATATTGCACTGGAAGTGTCATAGGGAGATAAAGACGTGATGAGGAACTTTGAAGGTGGAAGACTCAAGCTTGCAAGGTTTCATTAGTTCTACTTAGACCAGCTCCTAATATGCGACTGGTGCGTTAATGTGTAGTTTTAAGTGTAGTTTTACGTGTTGGGAGATAATCTTTTCTTAAAAGGTTCATTTTTCTGTCTGTAATCGAGTAACTGTTTCTTCATAGAACATCTTATAAAGGAGAGAGTTACTCTAGAAAGTTTAAGGTAATATTTATTTATTACCCACAACATAGGGGTCTGAGCCTCTGATGCAGAAGGCGCCATGCAGATATTGCTGCTGTTGAAGTAAATGCAGAAGTGCTGGTGGAGGAGGCAGGGAGGCAACCAAATCCCTCGAGGGCTTTATACAAAATAAGGATTTGGTGGTAAAGCAAACATACTTAAATGATGCCCACAGGGGAAAATCTTGGTTTTGGCCAGGAGGAGCTGGCTTCAGTACTTGCTATATATAAAAACCAGAGTCAACCAAAACATTCCTCAGGGTTTGCTTCTGCCAGTTCCTCACATATCCAGGGGAAATTCAGCAAGGACTGAAAAATGGCTCATTATGGAGGTCATTCCGTGCAAGAATAGCTCGAAACCCCGTTCCAAAGGGGAACGCCGGAATGCCTTGCCAGTGCAGTCACTGACTGGCATGGCCGCTCAGGCAGGGCCCACGGCTGCTGCTCTGCTGCCTATTTTTAACAGGATGCAACTATTTATCCTGTTTCTGGCGGCGATTTTTATAGCTGAGGCTGCTATAGCTGAGCTCCGTCAGCCCCGGACAATTTAGGTGGAATTGAGGTGTCTCTGAGGATCGCTGGGGCTCTCCAGCCCCACAGACTGCCCCATGGCTTTAGCAGGGTGAGCGCGCGTGCTGCTGCGGTGGTGCCCAGCGTCCCGCCGTGCTCCGGCCATGGAGCCGCCTCCTGCTCCCACCTGGGAGCCCGGGCCAGGAGCAGGCTGAGGTGGCCCTTCTTCTCCCTCTGCCACCTCCGTCGTGTTTTACTGTGACCGCTGAAGAGATTTGGGCCAGGGGCGAGAGAAACAGGAACGCGGCGCTCGCAGTTGCAGATGTCAGGGCGCCGGGGACCGTGGCTGACGTCGTCCCCATCCCTCGCTGCCCCTCATGGGGAACTGCCCTGCTCGGAGGAGGCTGGGATTTGGCCTGCTGTGCTCTGTGGGCCTCGCTCACGCGGACACAGCAAGCCTTGAAGTGCGTGGGCTGCTGACTTGCCCACTCCCCACTGCGATTGCTTTTCAACAGCTGTAGCTTTGCTGCTGTTAGAAATGTGAGGAAGAAGCAAAACCAACTAATTTTTTTTTCTCTGCCATGACAGACTAAAATAAAGCCTTTAGCAAGCGTGAACACTAGAGCCTTATTTGTTATGTATTATAAGGCCAGACTCCGATGCCTTTAAATCTGTTCCATTATTCCACAAAATAATCTGCATTGTTCATGGTGGAAAGTGAACGGAACACATATGAAAATCTGGTTTGTATCTACCACAGAGAAACAAAGTGTATATTTATTTTTAGCAGTCTCTCCCCTCCCCCAAAATGCCATGATGGTGGAAAAGGCCATAAATTTCTCAGCTGCTTTCAAAAGTCAAGTATAAGAACATATTTTATTCTACTTTGTTACACTTGCAGACTCTGACCACAGCACTCTGAACGCAACAGAAACCACTGATGACAGGACCTCCTTTGGTGTTACAAACCATGGAGAACTCATCCTTGCCCCAGTCCTGCTCTCACCACGTTTTCATGTGTGGATATTAATTTATGTGTTCGCTAGAATACAAACGCTCTCCTGTCTCTATAAGTTATAGAAGCAATCATCCAAGGAAGCATCAGAAACTCCTAAAGTCAATTCTGGTGTCATAATTTCATACTCTAACCTGAGATGCCAAATCATGGCCCTTTATAGATGAGAAGCGGGTGTATGAAAGCACTCCCTTTTCAGAATTGCAGACTTTATTTCTCCATAAAACATATTTATGTTGGGAAATAATAAGTGGCTAACATGGCAGTGCAAAGGAGGGATCCGTGTCCCCGGGGACAGCTTCGGGAGCCTGTGCGGATTCTGGGGAAAAGGGAGAACCTGGAGCACTCTCGGGCAGGTGCTGCTCTTTCTTGCTCTGCATCCCATGCACGTAGCAGAGCGAGACTCCGAGGATCAGCCACAGTCTCTGATACCAAGGCATTAATAAATAAACAACAGCAACAGCAGTAATAACGTTGAGTAACCCTCTTAGCCTAGCCTGTAATGTTATGAGCAAGCTCAGGAGGGAGGGTTCATCCAGGCCCTCTCAGTCACATAAATCAGCCAGCCTGGCAGAAGGTTTCTGACGTATGCAAAAAAAACCCATTTATTAAGTGCTTTGGGTTCTTGATTTTGCAGCAGTTGTCCCTTGGCTAAACTTGACCATTTCTTGGGCCGCTTCATCCTCTCTTCTCAGCTAATTTTACACCACGCACTTTGGCACCTTGACTTATGATACCTTTCAGTATTTTCCTCCCCAAGGTAATACAAAAATCCTCTAGAAAGGAAGTCATAGAGCAGTAAATACTACCTGGGATAACATTTCAGTAAGAAGAGCTTTTTTATGAACCACCTAAAACTATGTCTAATGCAATCGTGGACAACCTTTTCCCGTATTTGATTTGTGTAGCTGGAAATGCAATTTTTTTGTAAAGAAGCAAGGGAAATGTTGCCTGGGATTTTTTTTGTGTGTGTTTCATTCCTTTCGCTTTCCCTCTGCACTGAGCTCCTGAAGATCATCATCTATGACCATGCTTGGATATAAATGGAGTCACTCGGGATACTGGCCACAGTTGGTGGTACCTTGGAGTCATTAGTGTTTTGTCTAGCTCCCAAGATAGCTCACACTTTACCCAGGGCACATCCAAGTCCTGTCAGCTTACAGTGCTTGTGACTGACTTGCATTCCCAGACTTAGATCAGGACCCTTCTAAATTCATGTCCCCACTGGAAACCATGGTACTGCTTCAGTCCCAGCATCCCTAACAACTGCTCTCATAGGACTCACTACAATACTCATGAGAGCCAAATCATTTTGGATGGTAAAATATTACCCCACTTAAAGAACCGGGTTTAATTACATAGTGCATTTAAGGAATAAACAGAGGATGGAACATAGGAGTAAAGAATCTTTCATGTAAGGCAAATTCCCAAGCAACCAGTTAATAGGAGAACATCCTGGATGTTAAGTGGATTAGACACATCAATAGAATCTACATAAGTGATGCCAAATTTAGTAACAGCAAAGGCGAAAACAGTTTTATTTTAAGCCAGACTCTGCTAAGCTGTGGCACCAGGTCTATTTGGGGTTATGTTTCTTTGTAGCGTGGAAGATATTAGGTGCGTACGAAGAGTTAACTGAAGCAAATGGGATTGAAATTTCTGCAAAAAGAATGATGTACTGTACTGTACCTATGCATTTTATAGCACTAGGTGAGCAGTTTAATGTCTCAGCCAATATCAAATAGTTCATTTGCAAATCTTAGTGTACTGGGCTCCCTAGTGGTTTGTGTAATAAAATGGGATGGTTAAAGGGCATGTCCTTGCATTAACTATTCCTTCTAAATTTGAAGGGCCCAGCCGTTATGTAAATATTTACTATAATTAACTGCTGGAGTTCACTTGTCCTAGTTTGCAGGAGTTGTCTGAAGTTACTGTTGGTCACAGACAGTGAGGCGCTGTCTGTAAATAGTCCCTTTCACCGTGACCGAGCAGGGTGGAAGAGGAGCCTTGAGCAGCTTTGCCTTGCCCTGCTCATCGCACGCGCCGGTGACAGTCGCAGCCACCCCGCTGCCTTCCGCTCCTGGCCATCCACAGGCAATTCGATTGGATGTGGATTATCCGATTATCCCCAGCTTCATGGCTGGGCCTGACCACCTCTTCATGGGCCATCCCACACTTACAGATAGAAACAGGAGAGAGAGAGAAGACCGAGAAGCAGCAGATGCAGCTGCGGTTGCCACACGTACCTTTGCATGCCAAAGCACCCCATTCCCCCATTCTCCCCCTGCCTGTGCTTTGCATTCCCCTCGTCTCCCTTAGTCTCGTGGGACGTGTCTGGCTGCCACGCTGCACTAGCATGGATGTGCAGGCTGCTGGAGCTGCCTCCAGATCTGTGTCCGCAAGGAGGAGGAGGAGGAGTCTTTAAAAATTAACGCTGCGAGGCAGCCTTGGAGCACACGGCCGGGCATGGCGAGGGGGACGGCGCCAGGCGGGAGCACTGCCACAGTCTGCTCCTTCTGAGAGGAAAACCGCTGCCAGCGACGCCTGTGCGGGGCCACGGGGAACGCCCCTCAGCTGCCCCCTGCCACCGGGGCCCGCTCCGACCGCCTTCACCTGCTAAGGGAAAAGATGGGGCCTCGAGCAGCGATCAGCGGCCTGCTCTGCCTCGCGCTCTTCAGTGCAAACCTGGGGCTTCACAGCACCGAATGGGCTAGATTACATGGTCCCAAAGCATTCCACAGCTTTGGTAGTCTCCAGTTCCTTACCTCTTTCCCCCTTCCTTTCCTCCTCCCCTCCTCTCCTCTTTCCTTTCCTCTTTCTCCCTCCCCCCCCCTTTTTTAAATCTTGCTCCTTAATAAAGCTTCCAGCATTTCGTCTCCACCACATCGAGATCACCTTTAGCAGTCCTGGCATGAAGCTGAAGCGCGGGGACATTGAATCGTCTGCCTAAAGGATTCTGGCTGCTGTGACCCCTGCATGTCTGATGATGAGGCTGCGGAGGGAGCCGCAGTTTTATGACATTAAATATTAACAGCTGGATATTAATAATGAAGGCTGACAGCTTCTTTCCCGGTTCCTGAAGTTGTTTCTCCTCCAGCTGCAAATCCAGCAGGACCTTTGTTTCCTTCGCTGCCTGAGCATTATGGCCAGGCCCCGCTGCTCTCCGAGGGCTGGGGAAGGTAAGGAAAGGAGCCCACGGTGTCACAGTTGGGAATAGGAGTCACGGCCTCCTGCCTGTGCCCTGTATGGCTCAGGCTGGCCTTGCTGCCCAGGACCTTGTCAGAGTACGCTAATAGGAGACTAATAATAGAAAGGGACAAAAAGTAGCATCAGAAGCCTTAGCAGCCGCTCTTCCTGCATTGCTTCAAGATAGAGGAGAACAAGCTATTCTAAGATGTCTGTGTTTTATTGCCTGGGCAAATAATGTATGGCCGAAGAATCTTCATACTGCTCCCTCCAAAATCCCATTTTTCTCTCGTTGCTTCTTGTTGCCCAGGACAGCCGACACGCTACTTCAGTCCGCAGCTGTATTGGTCTTGCGCCTAGGACAATTTACAGGAGACGCTCACGCACAAGGCAGGATATTCCCTCCCACCAGCAGCATCACCACAGCTGAATGTCAAGTCTGCAGTGTAGATCAGGTGGCTGGGAGACAGAGGAACACAAGTCCCTTCTTGAACTCATGACCCTCAAGACCTGCTTTGCAATGCGCTATATGTTGCTGAAAAGCCGCCTCAGAAGAATTTGAACGGGGCTTTATTTGAATAAAGAAATGCAGCACGGAACACACAATAGTCACTAATAAATCATAGGTTGTTTTTATTTTGTTATTTCAACTCTGCCTTATTTTTTTCCATATTATTTTTTTCTCCAAATTACATTTTCCCGGTTGTGCACTTTCGTTCTTTTTACTATGTGACAAATGGAGTTGCTGTTTATCATTTATTCTTTGGCTTTAATGCTGTGCAAGCTAGATCAATTCAGCTTTTGATAAATAAGTCTGCTTTTTGAGGAAATTACCCACTTGGATCAGTACTCTTTTCTTCTTCTTTCTCTGCAAAAGCTGACCTCTAACCCTGTCTGCTCTACAGTGAAATCCCATTTATCCCGACTACCTTTAAACTCAGTCTTGGTCAAATCTAGACTTCGTCCTCTACTCTGACCCCTGTATCAAATAGCACCCTCTTACCTTTTTATGGAAATAGCTTATAATGTTCCCCATGCATGTACCTAAACAAAGCAAGTCAAAGCTCTGGGTTGACAGTGTGTAACTTGATGTAAAACTCAGATTTATTTTGAGTAAAAGTGCCCTTAAGGAGGACGGCTGAAAAAATGCATAGGAGAAGGTTTGGGCCGGGTGGGGCAGACCTAGGCCGTGAGGTGAGATGGGGGGCCTGAAGCAGGAATTTGGAGTAACACAGTGATGCATTCTGCTCTGTAACACTTTAAAACTCTCTCCTCTCTGCTAAGATTGGCCTATAATTCAGTATTTTCCTAGATTGGAATACAAGTGCATTCCCTGTTCTATTGACCCAGTGTCAATAATGCGTTTTGTGTCATTGTGGGAGAGGGCAAAGCATTTTGGCCGTGTACTTGTTGCCCATATTTCAGTCTTCAGCAGTGGCAGGAAGAGAAATGAAAAATGAGGAAAGGACCATTTGTGCCCTATGAGACTTCCTGTCCAACTTGGGAAGCCTCCGGACGCGAGCTGAGCCGCCCGGGCAGAGCTGGAGAAAGGCTGATCTGTGATGTTCTACTGCCAGGGGGAATATGATATCAAGCTTGATGAGCCTGTTCCGGGAGTGCTTGGCCGCAGCACCAGAAACTATGGGAGGGAGGAGGAGAGAGAGTCTTAGGAGGACACACACCAAGAGAACAGGAGGAAGAGGACAAGGAACCCAATCCCTCCCCACCTGCAGCGACCTCGTTATGGAAGAACCCTAGAGGATCCACTGCTCTTAGGGAAGAAAAGTGTCAGGGACGAGAGGCACCGGGACAAAAGCAGCATTTACATTTATATAGAAACAGAGTGTTTCTGTAAAGTAAGAGCTCTGGGTGCACCAGTGTCAAGTCAGGGAAGCCCATGGACCTGCAAAGCAGAGTGTCACAGGACTTTTTGCAGTCCCATGTCCCTGAAAGTTTCATCTGCCTTAGTTCAAGATGAGCAGCAGCCGCTTGAGGTGGCTGTAGGTGCCTTGAGACAGGGACTGCAGGGCTTGAGGCACCACGTTGCAAGGGTGAGGGTTGGAGGCGGAGGCTGTACGTGCTGGGGACGCAGGGCTCACATGCTGGGGATGCAGGGCTCGTGCGCAGGGACGTGGCTGCGCTGTCTGCTCAGCAAGCTGTTCTGCTGGCTGGAGGTTAGGAATGAGCAGCAAGGGGAAGCAAGACATGTTTAATTGCCTGTAACTAATCAGGCGTGTACACTCATCCTTCCCCTCCACGTTCTCCTGAAAAAGGACCTGCTCCCGCTCTCCCCTGATGCCTGTGGAGCAAGCGGCCTGTCAGCTTAGAGGGACGTGGGCACTATGGAGCGCGGAGCACTGACGGCCTTGTGTCCAGCCCCAGCGCTGGAGGGCTAGGACACACACCATCAGGATGGCTATAATTCCCGTTCTTGCTCAGTAAAACAGCCTGTTAAGCATTAGTAGCATCTATGGCAAACACCAGGAATCATTAGAAAAGGGAGAATTTAGATCTGTTTATCACAAAATCATATAGCAATGCTAGGGACATAGCTCTTCATTTGCAGAGACCCTGAGGTGGGAAAAGGATGCAGGCTGAAGGAATATTTATTCCTAGCAAGATTTTAAAATGGTGTGCAGTGAGTTCCTTCATATGTAATATTGTTTTCGAGCATCTTGGCACCTGGATTTTCAATGGAAATAATTGACTGTGACAATCACAGCACAAAGCTCAGGCTTTAAATCATGTGGGACAGAGGTGATTTCAGATAAAATGAGAACTGTTCTTCATGGGGAAGATGATGAAAGCACCACTGCCAGTCCGTGCAGTGACTGTGAGCACAAGGTTCCAGTAAAGGCTGTGGCACTCGCTCATGCCTTGCTGCTTTTCCTTAAAAAGTGCTATTTTCTCACTGGAAGGTATGTGTCCTCAGCAGAGAGGGGTTTTCTTCCTCAGGGAATTGACCACAGCAGCTACAGCTCTGGATCTTATAGCAGGAGAGGGAAATTGCCTGGAATTGCCTCTTTTTTTTTTTTTTCTCCAGCAGGGAAAACTTCCTTGCCTTCTCTCTAGCCTTCGTGTTGATTGCTCTTCTGATCACTGTGCTGGGGAGTTTGAGCCCTTGGGCTTAAACTGGTGTTCAGGATCCCCGGATTAAGTGGAGACACCAAAACCAAACAGGCAGCACTGCCTAAGGAGGTCCAGGTAGCTGGCAGCATTTCTTGCCTTGGCTGTATGAGCATTTTAATCAAATAACTAGATATCCTAGAATTATATATTTGGATCTCTGTGGGCTAAACATAGCTTCAGAGGCGAATAATTTCCATGTAATTTAAGGGTGGAGAATGTCCTTTGGGTAGCGGCTGCCTCCTCGGCATGGCCATTAAAGATGTGTGGCACTTTATTGAAAGCAGAGGCTTGTCTTAGAGGCCTTGCCTAAACCATCCCTCAGCGTGCTGGCTGTCTGCCCGGCGACGCTCCTGACACCCAGGAGGCTGGGCAATTCCACAGGAGATACTGCAGCTCCTGTTCCCTGCCTTCTTTGGAGAGTTTTATGGGAGCTCTCATACAAATGTGGACCGCTAGCCCCAGGGAGGGCCAGCATCACCTTGCTGACATCAGTCTGCGTGCATTTGCTCGTGAGGTAGGTACAGTGGATGCCCAAGCACTTGGAAGAACAAGATCTCTGGGGCCAGGAAAATGAATCATCCGGTCATAGCAGGCTGGTCCCAAACCTGCCTCAGCAACAACCCACGGCTGGCTGTGTTGACCTGTGACAGTCAACTGGTTCCCTCAGTGCAGATCTATCTACAGGCCCAGGGTTCAGTATGGCAAGTTCTCAGGTGTGCATTCAGACCATGCTGGGCCTGGGTTTACACCCAGGTAATTTTCCTCTTTTTTTTTTTTTTTTTTTTTGTAATGTCTAAGTTATTAAACCCTCTAATGATGAACCATCAGAAATAGATTTCTTTTCAAAAGAGAAGGATGAAATAGATATGAGCTGGCTGACTGGCTTTCCGAGACATTCCCCCCGTTCCCCTTGTGTTTATATATTTTATATCTCCTGTAGAGAATTCTACAGGAGAATGGGATACATGAAGTTGAGCATTTTGTGACAATTTGCCACATTCTGTGCATAAATTTCTGCAAAGTGTTAGGCACCAGTAGTGGGAGTAGATATGAGGTCCCTGATTGCTAATCCTGGAAAGTCTAGAAGACTTTGCACGTCCTTTGAGAATGTCCCTTTGATGGAATAAACATCACCTGTCCAGAATGATTCCTTCATGTTGCATATAATCCATGCATTTATTTGTTAAAGGTGCCTGTAAAAAAAACAGTAATGCAGTGACACTCCTAGTATTAGTATCAGTCCTATCATCCTTTCATCCGTATAGCCTCCAGCTTTCTCTTGCTCAAAACAATCAAGAACTAAATAATGGGATCCTTTTCCTCTTTAAAGCACATTATAAATACTAACTTTAATTATTCTTCCTCAGCCTGCTTCTGAGGTAGGTGGTATTCTGCCTGTTTTCAGAAGGTTAAATATCTGATCTTTGGAGGCCTTAAGTACTCGTGGTGCATTTGAAGGTCTTTGAGTGACAGATGTTAAGAACCTCTGAATATCCAAGCCCTATTAAACATTCCCCATGGGGATGTGAGGGACAGATCAGAACTAGCACCAGAATTCGGATGGTTCCACCTTCAAACTTCGTGGGCTAATCACACTCTTTGCAGATGCTGTTTGCAGATGATGGCAGAAGGGCATTGCATTTCTAATAGCTCAGCATTTCCAGGGGACACTT
>JAUBOD010000375.1:3127031-3157431 GCA_032353885.1 Nothura maculosa
GAGCGGGAAGGTTGGACCAGATGATCTCTAGAGGTCCCTTCCAACCTTGTAGATTCTGTGATTCTGTGATTCTGTAACTGGGCACACTGTTCTGCAGACCCCAGGAGACATTTCCCTTCAATGCTATAAAACCTCCATCACGTAGAAGCCCCTTGAGTTCTACCTCACTGATTTGAGTGCCCTCTCCACGGTCTGCCCAAACCATGTAAAAATCCCTGATGTTGGGAACTTGCTGGAACACATACCATACTACATATCCACTCTCTTCATGGGCAATGTGAAGGCAGAACCACTCTGACCATCGCAGGACCTAAAGGCACATCCCCTTGCTCAGCTAGTTCGTTCCCGCTGCAATGATCAGAATACAAATCTCAGCCATAAGACCTAAAGAACTCTCCCTGCCATGCTTTATTGTGTAGATAAGGAAGAAAGGAGAAACTCTGTTTTCATTTCCTTCAAATTAATTAGAATTTGAGGTAGAGGAAAGAATCATCCAAATACTAATCAGGGTTATTAGGTTTCATAATCACATCGAATCGAGGATTCAGAGTCAACAAGAGTATCGAGGTCAAGCCAGTACACCCTCTGTAACTAAAGTAATTCAGCTCAGCATGCTACCTGTGTAGGAGAAGGGGCTGTGAGGCCCATCAGACATCAGCTCGCTAAGGGGGCTGATGAAATATTGCTTAGTGGCACACGTGTCAGTCTTTTCCAAATTCAAATTCTTGGTGTTACATTTTCTCTTTGTGCATCTCTTATCGCGAATGCAAGTGGTTAAGCAGCCGGGCTGCAGCTTTCCTCTTGCCTTTGTAAAAGATCACATTTAATTTTTCTTTCTCACTCTAATGATTTCGATGAAATATTAAGCTCACCCTTGTGAATCCCCTGGGGGCCTCTGCCAGAAGGCTGTGAAACCTGGATGAGGGATGGTGGAGGGGCACTCGCTATTAATTAGAGCAGGAAGGCAACCCCTAACACTTCGGCTCACCCGCTCATCCAGGGCCCCTGCATCTGGCTTGGTGGGAGCTGATTCACGCAGGCTTTGGAAATAACCGGACTCCGGCAGTGGCTCCCGTTCTGACAGAGGAGACGCAGCAACCAGCCTAATAGGTTGCTATAGCCAGCGAAGTCCTCCGGTGAGGAGCAGTGAAGTGAGGAAAAACAAAGGCCATTCTGACTGCCGCCGCAGCAGACTACAATTGAGAGCAAAGAATCATTTTATTGTGAGCGAGTGGAGGGGGGATGAAGGGAAGAAAAGAGAAGGGGATGGTATTTTTTTACAGCTAATGGTTTCTTTCTTTTCCCTCCTTCCCACTAAAGGGGACAAAAATACACCGAAAGAGAATTCCACAGATTTTAATCCATCTTGTAAGAGAGGATAGCACAGCCATAGCTTCTTCCTTGCACTAAGTTTTCAGGAGGAAAATCACTTCCCCCTTCTGTGGCTCCTTGTAGCGGCATTTTTTCTGGCTCCAGCAACCTAATAGGTTGATTGCCAAGCCTCTTCTGTTTCAATTACTTTTGATTGATTCTCAGGGCTGTGTCAGCCACTCAGTGCAGCCACCATCCCAGGAACAAATCTGCAGCAGCTGAAGATGAAAATAGCTTCCACGACCACTCAGGAGGGGAGTTTGAGCATCTTTGCTAAACATGAGGTTGCTGCAGCTTTCCCTGAAAATTGTCTCTGTGAACGGGGCCACTTGTGATCAGGTTCCTGTTTTGCTGTGCAGTGCTTTGCCCCTCTAAACACAGCTAGGAAGGAGGATGGAAGAAGCTTTAATATCATCAGGCTGCATGCTCTGTGACTGCTGAGGATGTTGTTATCCTTCAGGAGAGGGGCTGTGGCCTGGCAGAACCCAAGTCGCTCAGGATGTAGGAGGTGGAGAGGGGACAGGAAGAGGTGGGACATAGAGCCTGTAATATGAGGCCTGTGGGCTTCGTTTCTTACATTTTCTTAACAAAGAGGAAATGGGAGGGAAAGGAGGAGAGAAGAAATTTGGGAAAAGGAATGGAAGTGATGGTGACCTTACACAAGCAGCCACCCTCTGCAGTTGCTTCATACACATCTGACTTAGCTGCAGCCTCAAACCTTCAGACTGGCATAGAAAAAAGAGTAAGGAGGACACATCTGTATTGCTGCCTAGAGTTGAAACTGAGAGTTGGACTGGCTACTTGCATAAGTCAGAGCAGACTGGGAATCAAAGCAGTTTGGGGAACTGCAGCTATTTATGCCAACAGCAGGGTTTTATTTCTCTATTTTTAATTTCATGCTGTTGCTACCCAGTTCAGTGAAGACACCAGATAATTCAGCTTGGAAGGGGCCTCAGAAGTCTCCAGTCCCACCTCCTGCTCAGAGTAGGGTAGCTGTAAGCCAGACCAGGTTTCTCCAGGCTGCGTCCAGTCAGGTCTTGGAAAAACTCCAGGGACAGAGCCTGCACAACCTTTCAAAGCAACCTCCTCCTGTGCCCCACTGTCATCAAGGGGAGTTTCCTTTTATCTAGCTCGAACCTCTCATCTCAGTTTAAGCGTGTTGATTATTCTCTTCCTGCCCTGCACACCTGAGAGGTTCTCAGTTCCCTCTTACCATGACCTTCCGTAGGTATGTGCAAGCTTCACATATGCATTTCTGCAGTTATCAATCAGAGGCGTTCGCTAGCTTCTATAACCTTCCAAGGTTTTAGAGAGTGGCCTTGCAAGGTCATCGGCCCTCCCTCTCAGTATCTTTGCATGCACCTATTGAGTCTCATAGATTTGTCAACGTCTTTGAAGCTGATTCAGCCCTCATCCACTGCAGGTATTTTGCTTCTTGAACTCTATCTGGCCTGGAAGACTATGCTGATGAAGTCTGAGGAAAAGAGGGCATTGAGCCTTACCTGCATCCAGTGTCATGAAACCACGTTTCACATTCAGCAACAGGCCCATATTTTCTCTGTTCAGACAGAGTACATACTGAGTACATACTCCTACAGACAGTACATACTCCTACATACTGAGAGTGCAGTAGTGGAAGTTCTTCTTGTTATCTCCAGTGTTCCTTCCAAGCATTAAATCCAGGTGAGCTTTGGATCAAAACTGTCCAAGGGGGCCCTCCAAAAGGCAACCAATTCATCAAGCTTGAAGAGCAGAGCTGGAAGGCCTGTTATTTCCAGAGGGAAGTAGGACTCAAATAGCAAGCGGCCATCTGGAGACAAGGAACAAGTTTGACCCATTCCCCTCCAATATTCAAGGGGCAGGAGAGGGGAGATGGAAAGAGACTGTGAGGATGAGATAATATGAATGGACACGCTGTGAAAAATGGATACTGCATTATCTGCGGATCCAATAAACCTCTCAACTCACGCTCCCAGAAAAGCCTCAGTGAATAGACAGGCCTCATGGGTTGCTCTGCAGCTCAATAAAATCTGTCCCTGTCCTGTGAGACCAAAAAAGGAAATGAATGGCACAATTCAGGACCTTCTTCTGAGAAGGTCCTTGCTCCTGCACAGATGTACCCTCATGTGTGACCCCCAGAATTTCTTCATGGGGCACTACCCAGAGCAGATCACTAACAGTGTTAGTGTAGCAATGGAAAGGAAAAAGTTGTCCTGCAGCTCTGGTTTAAAAAATAAGAAATATTTAAATAAATATCAGAGGAATAGCCTGAGTCTCTTGTAAGTAGATGGAGGCTTTAATTTTGTCTCAAGTCATCATAATACTTGCTAGCATGTGCTACAGTCACAAGGATCCAGATTTGTAAGGGCATTGAGTGTCTGATTTTTGCTGGTTTTAGTGAGTCTCTCAAAAACATTACTACTCTTTAAAAATACTGTAAAAACAGAACTTTGTGAAACTTAGCAAATAGTGGTAACTGACCATAATGTCTAAGTAATCATTTGCTACCTGTAGAATGAATGAAAAATAGAAGGTAGTAGTCTTCTTTTCTCCTTGTTGCAAGCTATGAATTGCTTCCTATTCTGCACACTAAATGATTACCAAGACAATGCTCTGTTGCAGCAAGTCTGTAGTGCTAATAGTTAATTTTACTGAGAGCACAGAATAGGTTAACTTCAGGAGGAAGGGGAAATGATACTGAGTTTTGGTTTGCTGGGATTTTGCTCCGGTCTAAATCCAAACAATACTTGGTCACATACCGCTGGTCACAGGTGGCACTTGAAACTGTGAGCAGAAGAATTTCTTTGTAACAGCCAGGGCAGAGCTCTGCTGTTTGATATCTACACAGATTGCCAGACCTACATAGATTGCCAGTAAGGGTCCAAGAAAAGTGGTAAGGAAAATCAGTTTCAGTATTGTCAGAAATTCTCTCCTGTGTGGATAGTCCCTTGATTACTTGCTTTCTAAAGGAGGCTACAAGATAGACAAGGTCTGCAAATTAAAGAAGACTGGAAAGCAGCATGCTATGAGCAGAAGGAAAATATCTATCCAGCAGACATGGGAAATGCTGAATGTGGGATAGGGAGCCATGGAGAGGATAATCATTGCCATGTAATAAGAAAGGAAAAAAACCCCAGTCCTTCCAGATCCATGCCTCATAAAATCCATGTGAAATCAATCAAGGATTTTGCTGGTCATGATTTATCCAGCAATCTCAAGGTTAGGCCAATGGGGTTTCCATCTCATGTCATCATTTGTTCTCTTTATCCATGTACTGCAGGCAGGAAATCGAGAGACAGAGCTTGATCACTGCAATATAGTCAAACGTTTGGGCCCAGACTGCAAAGCAATTAAATATGTGTTAAGGCCCACTCCTGCTTAGCAAAGCCCTTATGTACATGCTTTAAGTGCCACTGGAGCTGGTGAGAGACAAAGAAACAGCTAAATTCCTTCCTGGATCAGTGCTAACTACAGTATAAATATTTAGAAATATATTTACAGGTACTCTGGGCTGAACACAGGTCTTCCCGCATAGATGGAGCCTGAAAGAATTGGGATCTTGAAAGCTGTCTTTTCAAGTGGGGGTGCATGGAAGATGTTGAAGGCAGAAGATTAGTGTGGGAGGGAGAGCTTTCTGTGGTAGTGAAAGCAAAATTGAGTGAAGATACCAAAGCCAGGTTCTGCAGAATTCTGATTAAATTCTGTGTACTTTTAAGGTTGATTCTTCACGCTGAGGTTATTGCATCTGCATTGGGGGGTGATCCCAGGGAGCTGAAGCTGGGAAACAATTCCCAAGAAGTATTCATTTCCTCTCTAGTAGAGCCTCTGGATGTCTGGGGAGAGGAAGGAGAGAGGGAAAGGACTTGATGGAAGACTTTGAAATATTGGGGTAGCAGTAGTGTGAGTGAATTAATGGCAGTGCGGTTTCTGGGGGATGGAAGGGATATCACCCCCAGTATTTAAAAGCATACATACATATGCATACAATTAACTATCTTCATATGTGTGGCAAAAGATTGCTTAAACTGCTAGACGGGGAAGAGAGCCAGATCCCTGCCCTGAAGAGTTTAAAGATGAAATGCAAAGAAGGAGGTGCTGCTGCAGGAGGAGAGGGAACACCACATGAGCACAGGCACAGTTATTCCTCTTGGCACTCTCCAAAGCCTTCTTCCTAGCCTACTGACTTTGGTGTCAGTAGGTGTCCTAGCCTTTGCTGTGGATTCTTCCTTCTTTATCTGCAGGCTTTCTTCCTGAGGTACCCCAGAGCCTTTTGCTTCCCTGCTTTTCACCCTGTCTCTCTGGCTGTTCCTTTGTGGGGTTTTTTTTCTCCTCCCTGCTACCAGCATTGCTTAGGACATCACCTCATTCCCTCTCCTCCCCTCTACCTTTGTCCCTAGGCAGCTCTATCCTGCTACATGCTCCAGTGATCATTTCTTGGCCTACAGCACAGCTCACACGCAGATCTACTTCCTCACCTGTACTCAGTTGGCTTTCTGGCAGCTCCTCAAGCACTTCCTTCTTCAGGAATTCAAGAAATTTTCACCACCCCTTGCTGAGAATTTAACACTTCCTCCTAACATGGTTATTGGTCCTCTTCCTTGTTGCATGCTACTATGGGAGACACAACAAGCTTCCTACCTTACCCTGGAAGCTGCTTGTCTAATGGCAATCTGTCCTCGGAGCACCTTTCTTCCCATGCAATGCGTAGGAGAATGTGCCACGCTGAGAGCTGGTGTGTGCTGAGCTGCTTAGCTGCGTGGGGAAATGTGCCCTCTTGGAGAGCACGCCTTTCTTCCTGCCAGTTCGGCCTGGATAGTTTGTCTGCTTAGCGGAAAGCTCAAAAACCCTGCTTTTCAGTCAAATTTCATGCCCTTCTGAAAGAAAGGCCTCTATTGAATCATTCCAACAGTGCCTAAAAACCTAATTCTTTCAACGTAGTAACAAACAGTTCTGATTATTTGTAGAAAAGCTTGAAAAGCATTGAGGTTATTTTATTACCTCTGAAAGGTGCCACATTGGCAGTCATGCTGTTGTCTTCTACTTGGCTTCAGGGCTGGACACCGCAAGCACTACGCCTTTCTCCAGGATGTCTCCTCACTGACATTTTAAAAGGTCTATCACCATGAGAGGAATTTGGTACTGGCTGTTCAGTCCACTGAGCTTTGTTCAGTGCCTGGGACATAAGCAGAAGACATCATGCTACTAGTGGGAGCAGCTGAGGAAACAAATGCCCCCCACGGGAGGGACTTACCATGAAAAAAAAGGCCCTACCAGCGGGCCATGGGTGACTTAGTGCATGAAGCTGTGTCTGCTTCCAGCTCCTCTGGCAAGCCAGATGTGATACAAAGTCATTTATAAGCCCTGCAAGTTCTGCTGCAGTGGAGATGCATGGTGGGAGCAGGTCCCATGCTTCCTTTTAAGAGCAATATTTGCAGTAGATGACTTGGGAAAAAAAGGCAAAAAAAGGCGTTTTTTGATTTTTGCCCCCAAGAGAAGGATTAGGAGATTAACTTTGGGCCTCTTTAATTGCAAACCTGAGCCATTACAGTTACAAATTGACAGAGAAGCAAGCTCTCACGGATATCATGTGTGCTCGCAGTAGTGAAGGTTGCCTGCAGCCTGCGACCCCGGCAGCAGTGCCCTCCCAGAGGCCCAGGGTTGCAGCAGGACACGGAGCCTTCTTGCAGAAAAACCTCCTGGAAGCTCTGCAGTAATTCTAGGTGACCCTGATCGCACAACAGGATTGGACTAGCTGATCTGCAAAGGTCCCTTGCAGCCTTAATCATTCTGTGATTTGGTGTGATTCTGTGAAATTCAGCATTCGATGAGTGCTTTGCAGCAAGTGCCAGGGATGTTATTCAGCACAGCTTGCATGATCTACTGCTTTTCTTCTTTGCTTTCCCCTCCCCCTGCTCCCATTTGCAGCAGTGCACACCAACATACAGATGTGCAGTGACATTTTTAAATCATGCACTGATTTGTTAGGGATCTGCAAAGAGAATATTAAGCACACATAGCGACTGTTCAGGCTAGGCCTTGTATTTTCCTTTATGTGCACTGATGTTAAGAGGCAAAACTTTCAAGCACTGCCAGTTTGGATAAAGCTGTTTTCTCCTTCCTCAAATGAAGTATGGACTGATTGGAGCACTTTCTTCTTTGTCAATAATTAAGCAACTCTGGACTTGTTGAGGCAGCCATGAATGTAGGTATGGGGACCAGTCAGCCTTGACCACAAGAGGTTAAAACATTTTATTGTTGTCTACAGTATGGATTGTTTTCAGAAAAAGAAAGTAAAAAGTCCTCTTAAAATTAACCCTGTCAACTCCACTGACAACAGCAGACCAGCAGAGCAGATAGGACAGCAAGTAGCCATGTGCACTGAATGTTTCTGTTTTCACCTGGCCTACTCCAAGTGAGGTTTCATATGAAGGAGCTTCATAAAAGCAAACCAGGTGTAGCTGGAATCTGCCTGTCCTTTCAGTGCTGAGGTAGGATTCAACTGCTGCTAATGATGCTGAGAAAGGATTACAAAGCAATGTTAGTACAAACAAAGGGGAGGGATTGCTGTCAGTGGTTCAGTTTTATATTTCAATCAGAGTATATTTTTAAAGCATAGCAATGAAGGATGAAGTAGTATTGCACATTTTGGAAATTCATTGTATCCCTGGAAATGCAGCCGTGAAGTCCAGTTGAAGATGGGCACCTGTGAGTGTTGGTACAGGATTAGAGACATGGATATGCAGCAATGCCCAAAGGCAGTTCCACATCCTCCCCAGAATGGCAGTGTCAGGACTGCTGCTAATTGAGACAGGTGAAACACAGACCCTTCCCCCCGACTCCTTTTCTGTTTCCTATTTCTCTTCTTTATTTATGTTAATGTGTTCTGCATTGGAGCCATAATTAAATACATATTCATACAGAGGATGCACAAAGCTTCTGCCTGTACTCTCAAGCTCTCTGGAGCTTAGCTGCTTGAGACTTGTCACAGGAAAATATTTCTCCCCATGAAAAGAGGCTTTCCTACAGCTGGGCCTTTTATTGCCTTTTAATATTGCTGGCTCTGTCTACCTTGGGAAGGGTTTTCTGACAAACCCATGCTGGAGATACAGCTTTTGCCAGCATAATGTACACCAGTTTCCCGATGAAACTGGGCCTTTCACTGCCAGAGGTATCTCACTGATGGTTATAATTTGTTCCCACAGTCTTTGCTGTGCTGGCAAAACTTGAAAGTGTGGTTCACTGCTCAGTGCCTTTTCTCCTGAGTTAGTTTTTCTATCCCTGTACTTAGCCTCGCTGTTTCTCTGGACACTTCTGATCATCTATTGCTTCTCAATAAGTAATGAGAGGGTTGGGAATATGATATTGGTTGGGGATCTAATCAGATGCTGGTTCCCTGTAACTGAGCTATATCAAAATCTGAACCCTGGTTACACTTTGGAGGGAAATGCAGTGGTGGGGGGAGCCACAACCACAGAATCAGAGTTTGGGAATTGATTTTAAGTAGGAACTTGAGTCAGAGTGTTGAACAGGGGAGCAGGGAACTGCCTAGGTGGTGAGAACATGCAGCAGAAGGTAGATGTTGATGACCATGAAGGTTTCTAACAGTGACAAAAGCTTTATCCTGACAAGAGAGACCATGTTCACTATCATGTGCCAAAGGCCACTTACAATATCTCAGCCTGATGCGGGAATCAATTTTGTTTAGATCTGGCAAGATGGCTGGTGACTTCGGATGCACAATTTTTCTCTGTCTTAGGCATTTGGTCTCCCTAGACATACATTATGAGTTGGGGAATGGAGGCCTGGACATGTCAGTGATATGACAAATACCAGACCCTAAGTTTGTGCTCTTACCGTTAAATAAAACATCGTTCTCATTTTTTCTCCTCATTGCTGATGAGATAGAGGAGAAAGGGTTGAAAGTCTGAAGTGAGTTACTGAAGATTCTTGCAGATTAATTAAAAAAAATAATCCTTAGTGCTGTGGATATTTCCATTCTACTGGCTGGAGAATGGAAACAACTCCCGAGATGATGGACCAAATGTCTGCATGGTCCAGGGCTGCTTGGCAGTACATCTTAATCCTGCCTTTCTGACAAAGATCCTATCTGAGAGGGCTAAGAGCCCTCCTCCTCTTTTACCAGATTGTACCTCTTCTCACTTGCTGTCTTTTGCAGTGGGATACTTCAGCCACTGGTGATTGCTGTGATGCCTCCCTCTGTCATCCACTCGCTGACCACACATGACAGCACACGACTAAGGACAGCTCATGACTAAGGGCAAGGGAAGCGGGCTAGATGCTCCCTGCTCTGGGATGTCCTCTGGCTACTGGCATGGTGTGAAGCTGCCTCTGGAATGGGCACAGAGGGATCAGAAGCTGATGTTGCCCCACTGGTGGAAGAAGCAGCCATATTTCAGAGCTTCATGGTCTTGTTCTAGTCTGATGAGGAGGAAGCAGTCTGCTTTTGAGGTACTTCTTGGTGCAATCTGCTTATTTACAGAAGCTGACACAGAGCCCTATTCTCTGAGCAAGGTAGTCATAGATCAAGCCTTAGCTTCACAGTCATTTTAAACAGGCATTTACAGGTATTGCTACTGAAAGAAGTGATATCACACACAAAAGAACAACCACGTTGAGTCAGAACAGTGAGTATCCCATTACTCTTTCCTTTGCTGATTGCTGGCAACAGCAGTTGCATAAAATGTTTCAGCACCCAATGAACTGCTGTAGGTCATCCTACAGCACAACTGCACGAAGTCCAGCCTGTCTTGGGCTTGGGACAACAGAGTAGATTTCCTTTACACTCAGAAAGCTGTCTAGGCACCAGAATCAGCATGGGATGTGTGCCCAGCGAGATGGTGGAGCTCCTACTGTTTACCTTAAATCTTTTGTGAGGTTGTCTGTAACACAAAAGTGCATTAGCAGTCTGTGCTCTGTGACAGGCTCTGATGGACTTTTTCCTTACTGAGGAACACAAGATCACTGTGAATTTGTTGTAGCCATAAACACAGAGCCAGAAGCTGAATGTTCCGCCCCATACATAAGAGTTCCCCTTTGAAAAACCCAAATGTAAAACCAAAACCCACAGTGGCAATAAGCACGTGCTGCAGTAAGAGGAGGAAGGCTCTCCTGCTGGCTGCCATGTCCTGCTGCCTAGTGTTCCATTGCTTGTTTGATACTACAATATGAGTGACCACACAGTAGCCAAGATCAAGTAATAAGTCAGGATAAAAATTAACCAAGACACCAGAAATACTGAGATCGTTCTCAGTACTCTCAGCTCTCAGGAAGATGCCTGTAGAGTGAGAAGCATTGGCAGGAGGCAGGAGATGCTGGACCACAGTGGCTAGTGGGAGTGGCTTGGGCTGTGACCACCCAACTGTAGTGTTAGCTCACACAGATCGAACCAGCTCCTGCAGCTTAGTGTAGAGAAGTGATACAAATGGCTGTAGTAAACTAGTAAACTAGAGCCATTTGCTGCTGGTTGCCCAACAGTGACAGTGTGAAAGACCTGCCTTCTGCTTCTGCCCCAGGCGCGTACTTGTGGTCTGGAAGTGATCCATGCCTTGCCCTCCTCTCCTGGTAACAGCTGGCAGCGCACAACCTATGGATTCCCCGTCTGATGGGAAGAGTGGGGCTTCCTGAGATGCCTCTGGCTGGAGCGGCTGCACCAGGGAGCAAACAGACTGTGCCAAGAGTTGTAGCCACTGCAGCCTTCTCCTCTGAGCCTGTGCGACTGCAAAGCACGGCTTGGGGGCTGCGAGAAGCTGAACCCAACATGTTCCACCAGAGAAGCAATACACAATGAGGCAAAAATCTTTTTTCTTTTTTTCTTTCCACCCAAAGCCACTCATTCACTAGGCATTTCTGGCATGCAGAGGACACAGGGACACTCTGCACTGTACTGCAGTGTCTGAGTGGGCCTCTCGTGATCAACCCTCACAGTCCTGGTGGTGCTTCCATCCCTAACATGCGGTGCCAGTCATGAGCATGAGGGTGCGAACAGATTTTACAGTATTTTATGTGAGATAGTTAAGGACTAGTTTCTGGGAGCATAAGCAGCCAAGATGTTTTGACTCTCATCTTCTTGCTGGTCAGGAGAAGATAATAATTAATTCAAATTTAGAGCAGAAAGAGTAAGTCACAGAAACCCCCTTTTGCCCTGCTTTGGACCTGCCTTTGTCATTTGGTTTGTTGTTCCATACAGTGCTGCCTACCTATAGCTACTATATGATTATCATATTATTATTATATGATTATCATATTATTCCTTGCACTGCAGGAGTGCATACTCCTGCATCACACCAAGGTCAGGGGTGCTTTGCAGGCAATTTAATGCTTGGGATTTCTTTGGAGGTTGGCAATTCCCTTTAAAATCTCTGGAGATACTCCTGGGAATCAGCATTTTCCCTCATGGCAGGTATTTCCAGCATGAGAGCATTTGTCTTGAGGGCAAGACTGTCCTCGTTTTGAGTCTCTTACCATGCTGTGCACATTGCTGGCCCTTAAATAATACTAAAAATAAGTAATGATTATTATTAATTCTTAGCTTCATTGCTTCTCTGAAAAAGGTAGATAACAGCGGTTATTGGTGAGTCTACAGTCCTGCTGAGAAAATCTCTATTTTCAGTTTAGAATGAATTTTCCATGCAGGAAAAGAAGGATAATCAATGATGCACATCAATGGCTGGGGATGGGAGCATCCCAAGTAAAAAACGATCATGTCCTTCAAGAAGCTTGAAACACCATTAAAAATGGAGGTGAGATGAAGTTGCCCTTCCCTCCAGTACTGTCACTACAGAAGAGAGTCAGAGAAAGAATCACACGTTGCAGCTCCTGTTCTCAAAATTACCCCTGGAGAGGCAAAATGTCTAAAATATATGATGGACGTAAATATGACCTGGCAAACACAGAGCATGGAGGTGGTAAATCTTTAAATAAATAAATAAATAAAGCGATAGCCTTGTGAGAGTGCACTGCAACATGCATTTAAAGAAGTTTCCAAACCTCAGAAAGTTCGTGTGTCTCCCACCTCACACATGTCTCGCTCAGCTCCTCGTTGCCCACAGATAGCAAGCCCCCCTCCCCAACCTTTGATTTACAATTAAATTAAGAATTGCTTTGGTAAAAAGCGGTGCTTCGCGCCGCCTGCTTGGCTTTGTGCCTCCGGGCTGTGCAGACCCCTGTTGCTTGCCGAGCGGGAGGCAGCGGCGCAGGAGCTGCAGGAACTGAAACCGGCTCTATGATTTATAGCGCTAATAAGGCTCAACTGCCATTTCTTGTGGTTTCCTCCCAAGTCGTCTTTGATAATTTCTGCTTGTGCTGTGTTTATTGTTGCTACTGCAAGGGCTCAGTTGTCATGTAACTGTTGCACCATTTCGCAGGTCTGCTCCCCTTGGCTCTCTCTATTGGATTATTTTTATTAATAAACAGCTCTGGAAGTGTCAAAGGGGTTGGCTAGGCCTTGGCACCCTGTTTCCTGCTGTGACACCCGACGCTGAATGGGAGCTGTGTCCTGCCACGATGAGTTGACAGTCACGCACCCACAGCCTCTGGTTTCTGTTCGCCTCCATCATGGGGGTGCCGTGCCAATGCAGGTCGTGGCCATCTCTATGGTCAGCGAGCCCTTGGAGGGGTCATCGAGGCTGTATATCTCACAAAGCGCCCGCAAATTGCATCGGGGTGGTTTTGGAGACCACCCCCCTCAAGGAGTTGCTGGGCGCTGTTGCCTCAGGTTGGTACCTTACCTGTGAGCTACTGCAGCAAGGAACAGACACATCTCCTCTTTGGCCACCCGTGCAATAGATTCAGGAACTGGCAGATGAGAGGTGTTGTGGATGGTGCAGAGCTGGTTTTTATTAATTAATTAATTAACTTCAGGAAAAGCCAAGAGTGAAAGTATGTTGTCTTCAGTGTACTCTGTTGGCTGCAGCAGAGCTGGTGCAGAGAGAATCCTTTGGCTGTGCTCTAATTTGTTGCCTGCACTCTTCCACTGCTCTCTGCCTGCTTTTGTAAACTTGGTTTGAGAAAAATCTGTGAAAAGAACCAAATGTTGTCACCCAAGGATACTGGAGAGTCTTTTCTCAAAATCTCCAAAAGACTAGAGAGTCTTCTCAAAGCTCGGCTTTAGTAATTTGCCTGGCAGAACACGTGTGGAGGATTACAGCCTGCAGCACAAAGATGATGATGAAGAGTGGCTGTGCCATTTCTCCTCTCCCCTCAGCAGTCCCTGCTTGGCTAGAGATGCACAGATGACAGCACAGCTGGGGCAGGGTTACCTCTGCTTCATCTTATGTGGCCCATAGTGAGAGAAGGCACTGGTAGAGGGGGAGTTGCAGTAGGTCCAACTGCCTGCACTGATTGGAAATTTCAGTGCTGAGGAAGAAAGCAGTTGTCTGCTCTGCTCTGTCTCGATTCAAGTATCTGTGAAAGCTGGGCAACAAAACAGGAGGGTCACCAATAGGCTTTCACAGGGAGAAAGGTGATGGTTACAGAGATGAGTGCAAAGCTTGGAGCTTTTCCTCACCTATCAGGATCTTCAGAGTTGGTAAGGGTTGTTGTGCTGCTGCTGATAGCTGGCCACTGTCATCTGCAGCAGGGTCACAGAGCCTTTCTTTGCCAGCTTCAGGACCATTTTAGCTGCTCCTTGTCCAGCAGACTGAGGGCAGTTACATGCTGGGCTGTTTGAAGAGCAAGGGAGGGCCCTTTCGCCAGGTTATAGTGTCACCATCAATGGTTGGCCGCTCTAATGGCAGAGCACCTAAGACTCAGCAGCACCTAGTGCCAGGGAGAAGATAAAAACTCAGAGGAAGAAAGAAAAAACAAGAGAAGGCTCTGAAATATGAAAGCTGCAGCAGAGGTTTCACAATGCAGTTTTCCTTATCTGGGAGAGCTGCATGTCTGCTTTCCGGAGCCTGTAGTTTTTCAGGATGTGCCTGGGTTTGAAAGAGGTGCTGGCTGTGGGAACGCAGCTTCTCGTTCTTTTTCACAGTCTGATTTCTCAAGACAGCATGGTAATTTCTCTTGGAGCTTTCCTAGGAAGAGACACACGGCCTTGGATATGCTGCTGCAGGGCCCTGCTGCTCTGCAGAGCTACAGCCAGGTGCAGTTTAGGCTTGGGTCACAGCATCTCATTGAACCACAGCTGAAAAGAGAGGTTTGATTCAGCAACAACTATAGGACCAAGACATCATCCAATATTAAGGCTGTTAGATCCATCTGCTGCTCTTTGGAAAGTAGTAAATTATTGCTTCTTTCTCTGCTGCACACATGCACACACAAACACCCACAGACTTCACAGCCTTAAGATCTGTTGTCTTTCCTGCTAGAAGGGCAATTTCTATTCTCATTTTCTATGCTCATTTGCCAGTTTTCAGATGAAGCTTTGGCATGATTCTTGAAGGCATAAAAGAGGACATGTAACTAGGGTGTTTGTGTTAATATGTAGTTATGACAGTTCATGACACTTATGTTTTTCTCTCCCTTTACCCCAGTGAAGATGAACTGGAGCAACTGGGGCCATTCAGGAGGTCAGCATCAAGATCACAGTTCACAGCCCTCTAACCTGTCATTCAGACAACATAGAAGGCTCTAACTGTGGTTGACATTGTTAGAACTATCACTGCACTGTTCCTACTGTCTGATTCTCTGTGGTGGAACAAGTCTCTGTGCATGTTGTTTATACTTAGGAAAAGAGCATTCACAGGTGAGGTGGAGGGTTTTCCAGCCATTTACAGGTAAAGTTGTTCAGAAAAAAAGGACTAAACAAAAAGCAGCAAATCACTTTAGGCCAAGGAAAGCATTTTTCTGTAAAGTTTTTAAAAACTTGCATTACTTTTTTTACTTGGACTTTTTAAAATTAAAAAATATTCCATGTTTTTTTCTCCTTTTAGACTTTTCCTATTTGGTACCAAGGAAATAGAAATAAGTAGGGGGAGGAGCAATAAAAAATGGTGAGAAAATATGGGAAAATTCAAGTGCTGCATGAAGATAAAAACATGTGCAATACAGCTGCCTAATTTAGGCATCAAGAGATATTTGAGATATTTCAGGATTTCTTTCAACCATGGCTTTGAAAAGGCATAGGCCCTGGTAGCTCCTCCGTCATATCTGCAACAATTTGCAGATGTCTCAGATGCTTTGGCTGGTCTGAAGGGCCATGGACAACCTGACCCGGTCAGCAGAATCATCCTGCCTTTTTTGGTCTTTGCTGGAAAGAAAAAAAGAAAGAAAAAGAGCATATTTTTTCTGAAAGATGCATGGATTTTCTGTGACTGAAAAGAACACCTATATGTTTTGAGGGACTGAAAAATAAAGTTCTCCCTTTTGCAAGTTCATAAAACTCTTGTTAGCATCAGCATCAAGACACTAATGCGTGGCATGCCAGCCTGATTGTATTTGCTGCCATCATGTATATACGTGCCATTGACTGTCAGGCGTGCACAGAATATGGCTTTCCCTGAGCTGTTCTTCTTAATGTAAAATCACCTCAGTGTGCTGAACATCTTCTTGTCTTCAGTTTGTAAGGTGTTAAATATAAGAATCTGTCTTTTCTCTTGCATACTGAGTCCGCTGTATGTCTACATGCCTCAAGGTATTGCATGGATGATTATTATACCATTTTTAAGTGTCTGTGTGTTAACAGTGTGCTTGGTTGTGCTCATGACACAGAATGTTCAGTATTTGTCTGAAAATCGTATGACTTAAATAAGCATTTGCCATCAAACTAATCTAATCTAATCATAATCAATACCGATACTGTGGGATCTTGTAAAACATGACCCACATGGCAAGTTCTGCCACTTGCTAATTACGCCCTTGGAGGCAGCAGTCAATAACTCCCAAGGGTTAGATGTTTCCTACTTAGTCAGGTGTTTTCACGAAGTACCACTGACATTCAATAAAGACTTCTGCAGCCACAGAAAACTTTATACTGTGACATACAAATTAAAAGGCTTATAGAAAGACAGCATATATTCAGAGAATTCCTTTTTTTTTTTTTTAAATAAGGTGGTGATATAACCCTGTAGAACACACCTTTAGGGAACTGTTAAGACTGCATAAATATATATATATATATAAATATTTAAAAAAAGTTTGTGTTTAATGCCAAATGAGCACCAGTGGACTAGCAATTAAGTTGCCCTGAATGTTGTCCAAAACCGGGGACAAACCTTTGGCTGAGTGCTCAGCATAGCTCCACAGAAGCTTTTCCAGCATCTGGCAGATCAGAATCCATTCAAACTAGTAAGCCTGCTGATATTGAAAGCAGATAATCCAATCTTTTTTTTTTTTATAGTTCACATATAATGTAAAAGCATTTGTGGTAAGAGTAATTTTTGAAATACTTTCACTTCTATCCTTTCTCCTTCAAAGCTTTTGTATGATCACTGGTTTTCCTTCCCCTGGAGAGCCAGCTACATAACAACCTGTTTTTAATTTTGTTGATTTTAGTGAGTCTTGTGGAAAAAAAAAGAGAAACAAAACAAACCCACAGCCGTTGTTTTTTTATGCCACAATTTGACCATTTGTTTTAGTTTCAGCAAAAATGTAAGTTAGATGGCTTGGCTATATCTTATATCCATATCAACAATCCATTATTGATGCTATTGTTCTTTTCTAATTTCATAATTTATCTATCTGCTTACAATGATCAGTCTAACTGTTCATATGTGGAGTGTGAAAGAGGCTGTGGAAACAAAGAAAAGGTCTACTCTGCTGGTGAGACAGCAGTGGAGGATGAATAGGAGATGCAAGCAGAGGAGGAAGGTTAGTGTCTTGGGCTGTGATCTGTAAAGGCTTTCTCTGAATGGCAGCATAGGGTTTCAGGGAAGCAGAGGCCACCTGCACACATCCTGCTGGAGAAGCAGATGCTGGCTCCGAGTTTCGTTTGACATCAAATATAATGTTACACCAACCAAAGGCTCTGACTACAAGTGAAACTGGTGCAACACATCAGCCATGTAGGTTCTCTCATGATCATTGCTTTGCTTGCACCTCAGGCTGGCTGCATTCAGAGGATGCTTTACGTCACGCTACAGTAGTTTAAGAAATGTATGTCACTGTAATTGGAGATTAATGTCTCAGCAAAGATGTGATTGCTGTATGAGCATGTACTGCTCTATTGCAAATGCAAAGTGAAATGGGTTTGTTTCTTCCATGTCTGAAACTCCTTTTACTTTGCAGGACAACAGATTGAGGGCTTGGATGTGACCAGTGACTTTCTCTCTCAGCTAAAGGTTCTTTCTCCACTGAGGTGCGATAACATTTTTAACTTATAACAGGGCTATATGTGTAAGTCTGGCTATGCCATTATGTGTCTTTCTCCACTTTTATCTAGTTAGGTAGTGTCCATTTCAGAGCAGAGGCCGGCAATGTAACATTTCAGGTATGACTGCAATCTTAACTGCAAGTCATTCTAGCAGCTACGGTGACTAATGTAATAAATACACACACGTGCATCCGTACAGGCAGCACTCATTGCAAAAATCACTTTGCTAGTCATTTCTCTAAGCTAACTAGAAAATATGATGATGTGTATTCAGCTGTTGAAGTCTTAGTGATTCCCCTGAATGACATACAGCTGGGCTGAACTCTTAAAAATAGCAGCAAGGTATGAAAAAGTGTGCTTTGGTTTGGTAGCAAAAAAAAGAAAGCATCACCTCAGTTGGAATAGATATGAGTTTGGTTAGGTTCTGTTTCTGTTGCTGACAAACTGCAAGGAAATAATTTTGTTTCATAATGAAAATCATATTTAATTCAAAATGAAACATTTAGTTTCAAGCATGCAGAAGAGAAGTGAGATGAAGGGGTCAGAGCCAAAGGGGAGAGTGGAGGTAAGAGGGCCATCCCTCTCCCGCTCCACAGGACTTTGGTGGTTAGGACACACCATGTTCCCTGCAGGGGAAGAAGTAGGTTTGTGGAGCCAAAGATGCTAACGTGACCCTAACCCTGTGCAACATTAACGACTTAAAAAAGGTTTGGGGTTTTGAATTGAGAGACCTTGGCCTACTTGGTTACCATGGCAAACAATCACCAGTAGAAGTCTGTTAACCTTTAATTAAAGATACACAAAAAGGAGGAAAAACAGTTTAAGCGCTTGAAAAATAAAGTACTAAGTAAGACTTTCCTTTTTAAAAGCATCCATTATTCCTCTCCGCTTAGCTGTCAACAGTTTTTATAGCAACGCTTCCCTCCCTTTATTTAGGTTCACAACAGCAGTGGCTGTTCTTGGGAAAGAGAGGAACGCATTGAGAAGGACTGAATCTGTTGTTGCTACTCATTTTTGGACTACACTCTGCTTACTTGAAGACACACATAAGCATAAGGGGAGAGAAAAGGACAGCAAAGACAAAAATATGACTTCTGGTGTTAGAAACACTTCTACTTGCAGGCTCATTGCTAAAAAAAAGAAAACAACAAGCTCAACACATGTCCTTAGCAACCCCTTGGAGAGCTAGCAATTTGTGCCACTCAGCCTCTTCCAGGCATTGCTTTCCATACTCTTCTTGATCACAGTTCACAGCTGTGTCACAGGTACATAGGCAGAGGGGTAGCCCTCACCATCTTGGCCAGCTTGATTAAAGAGAAGACGAACTGGAAGGAGAAAGGAGAGGAAAAAGAAGTAAGGAAAAAATGTGAGGAAAGTGCAAAGCAAATAAGAGAGGGGTGACCTCTCTCAGGAACCCAAATGTCATGTTCCAAGTCGGTTTCCAGGCCTGAGTTGGAGTTGGTGGAGCTGGCAGTGACATAATTGTATCTTCTGACCAGAAATTAGCTAGAAGATCCTGTAAGATCTGGTAACTGAGTCTCTTCAGTGTCACAGTGAAAACTACGGCCTAAAAGGACAGAGGCAACACCAACTGTCAGAATTTCTCCTTTTTGTACACTTCTCCCAGTGATAGTGTCCAATGGGATTTCCCAAGGTGACAGCACCCTAGCCCACCCTCTCATTATTTTGGTCGCCAGTTGGCCTGAGCTCCTGGTATATCAGATTTGGTCCGCCAATTTTGGCATATATGTTGTATATTATGTTGCATATATGTTGTACTAAGGCCTGACCTTAGTACAGCCCTTGGATGATATCAGAAGGACTTTTTGTTTGGACTAATTTGGCCTGCCTTTCTTTGCCTTGTGCTGACTTGTACAAGTAATGTTCTGCAACAGAGCAAGCTATATGTTGTTACCTCAGTCAGCTTTGCCATATGGGTCTGTCCGATGCAGCACCTACACAGGCCATACATTTGCCCTCTTCTGTTTCTGTTTCTGCTTTTTTTCCTTAGTGCTGCAAGACTGCATATTGGGAAAGGAAGCAAGTCCCTTCTGAGCTAGAGGGTCTCAAAAGATATTCTGTGCAGACTAGGCCAGGGGAGTGAGAATAAGCCACCTTAGTATGCAGCACAGCACAACATTATTGTATTCTCCTGGGAGAAGAGTGATGCTGGTTAAAGTTCCCTGGGGCAGAAGAGGAAATTAAAGCCAGGAATCCCACATCCTTTATGAGTGAATAAAAAGTAGCTGTCTTCCCCTCAGCTTTGTGAATATAATCCTGACATTTTTTTCCAGGAAAGCAATTTGGTAAGTCCACGCTGAATATGACAATCATTTCAGGACAATGGAAAAAGCATTTTTCAATGAGAAGGATACTGACTGAAAAAAAAAAAATCTCTCTGATGGAGTGGTGATAAAACAACCAGGCAGACCCCACCACTGTGCCATTTCATATCCAAAAGCTGTGGAACAAGAAGACTCTAATGCCTGTAGACAAAGAAGAACTTATCTGACAATGTGAAATGCTGTTATGAAAAAAAAATGGAGGGAAAGATTAAATTCTCGTAGAATGACAGATGAAATTGGAACATAGGTGGATTGTCGCACAATGGTGCGAGTAGTAAGAAAACCTATGAAGAACAGATCCAGTCTATTGGTTGAAATGTGGCCATCGTCCTGCTTATTATTGTGTACTAAAGATCTGAAAAGGATAAAATTCTGTAAGAATTCATGGACATTATACAGAAAATCAGAGGAGACTGATGGGACCTTGACAATTTTATGGTTAAAAAAAAAGCAGAGGGAGAAAGAAGTATTTCTCCGCTGACCTTTAGTGCCTGTTCAGAAGTGTTTCTACTGATGGTTGTGTCCCATGCAAACAGTAAGAACTGATAGAAGTCAAAATCCGAGTAGTGAAGGGCTCTGCTACTACAGAAAACTCACATGGAGAAACAAAAACAAATGTAAAGCAACTGTGTGTGAAAGAAATGCTGTGGTTTCCTTAGTAGCAAGCCTTCTCTCCCTTGGGAGAAGGTCAGCTCACTGTATGTGCATGCATGTGTGTATTTATATATATATATGTGTGTGTGTGTGTATATGTATGTGTGTCTGTCCTGGGCTAAGAAGGGGCCTGGGAAAAAGTAAACGAAGAAATTTCCAAGGAGCAGACATCATCCTGAGGCTTGTGAGCAAATATGCCTGTAATGGCAAATGGTGTCAGCCGGTTGCTCATACTCCACTGTGCACTTCCCCTGTTGCTTTGAAGAAATGCAATTGCAGAAGCGCTCCTGCTTACTGCTCAGAGTTCAGGGTTGCAGAGGACCAACTGGTGCCAGCAGCAAGAAGGAAAACTTTAGTTGCAAACGTGTGTTCCTTGCCAGGTTTACAGAGTTTGGATGAAACAGTGAAGGTACTACTCACTGTAGTGAGTGCTCAGCTCATGTAACTGGCCAATTTTCTGCGTGGTTAGGTGTCTATAAAGAAGCTATATGTCTTGCTCAGGCACTTTTAAAGGCCTTGTGGTTATGGCCAGATCATGAATTCACCGTTTGCAAAGACAGTCTTTTATTAGCAGCAGCCTTGGAGTAATGTGAGGGTGTTTGATTGCTCCCCAGTCTGGACTAGGCCTGAATATTCCTTCTAGAATAATACACCAACTCGGTATGAAGGCTACCTGGAGATGTGCAGCGCCATGGCGGGGTTTCACCGGTGTAGCTGAGGTGTGATTTACAGGACACAAGGGCCCAGGTCCCAGCTGGTGGAGGTGGGAGAGCGTGGGAGAGAATGAGCAATGGTGCTATCTACAAATTAAAAAATCCAAGCATAGATGAGTTCTCTGTTCTAGCTTTCTGCTGGACCACACAGACATTCTGGCCAGCACAAAGGAGCAGGGAAAATGTGTGGCTGGAATTAGAGGAGAGGATGGGACATATGCATGTGGTAACACATGCACAGTACACAGTAAGCCCATCTGACGTGGCCGTTTGAACATAAGCTCCTCTGATCTGTTACCTAGAATTCAATCTAAATGCCGTGCTGCTTCATAGCTCCTTTATTTTAGGGGAGAGATTTAATCAGATAAAATGTAGAGCGAATTAGTTGCAGATGGTCATGGCACTGTGAAAGAGCACACACCTGCCCGAGAGAGAAAAGTGGCCTTTAGCTAAGCGTAATATGTTGAGGAGCTAGCATACAGGCTGCATGTTTGGTGTGACACGTACCTTCCTCATCGACTTCCAGCCCACACACGCTCTTATACACCCATATGCTCACACACAATCAGGTGTAACAAGGAGAGAACAAACACAGAAAACAGAGACTTGGCTGGTCCCAGTGGTCATAAAATCAAATTGCTACTGAATGGGCTAAGCAGCAAGGGGCTTGCTTTATAGCATCTGCTCTTAGCACTGAGCACTGCACGCATTAAGTGTTCCAGGTAGAGAAGGAGCAGAGATTTGTTAAACTTGCCAGCTTGATCAACCTGATTGAAATCTGCACGGATGATGCCTGCCATACTCAGAGCCCCTTAACTATTTTTGTGAGCTGCATATACTCCTCAGTATTGTCATTACTGCTCTTCCTGCAGCCAGCCTGGGATGCGGGGCAGTAGGTAAGGACTTGTGAGGTCAGACCTAAATCAACACCTTAAAACCCCTTGACTCCAAATGAAGGTAAGTAAGGACAGTAAGAATATAGATGACCTCAGACAGCAATCTATAGCTCTATGACAGGCAATACACAGAGATATGGCAAAGTCTTGTAGACAACAAACTCATCCCTGGAGCCTGTTGCATTATCCCTTTGATCACCAAGACTGTGGTTAAGTAGGGTCAGTCTTGACATAAAAGCAATCAATCAAGCAAGACCACCTATATATTTAAATCAGTCTTTTTCTTTAGGCCAATACAATTTTCTTCAAGGATTTTCTCTTTTCTGCATGAAGTTCTGTGCACTCCTTCTTTGCCTCTTCACATCACTGATGTGATAGATATAGGCAATAACATTCAGGTACTAAGGTCTATAATAATGTAGACAAGCAATAAGCCATGTTGCCAGTTGTTGTGGTTTTATAATAGTAAAATAATATTTTGAACTCAAGGAACTTTCCAATAATCACTACATACTTTCATTTAAAAATAATCAAAGAAACGAAATCCCAAATGTCTTTAAATCTTACATGTAATTTTAAAAATGCACAAATATTCTTCCATCTCTTTTTGCAGAGGGGTAGCAGAATCGATTTGCCATGGTTATGCCTCCTGCCAATTGTTTAGAATTTCCAGGATTTAATCTTTCATCCATGTGTGTATCCACTATTTACCTTTGAATGACAAAATGCATAATGCATTGTGCTTTATGGAAATGAACCATGAAAACCTACTTTTTGAAGACCAGAAAGTTACACTCTCCCTTTATGTCCTAGAAAAAATAGTGCCAATGTTGTAGCAACAGTGCAGGCATGGTAGCGTACAGATTAACTTAACGTGAGTTCAGAGGATGACACAATATTTGAGGGGAAATACACAGGTGGTCTTGGATCCTCCTCCTACTTGAGGCTTAGTATTGGTGAACTAGTGTCACGGTTATAACATAAGCATAGCATTTTAAAGTGTACCTATACCCTCCTTCTGTTGAGAAGGATGAAGTGAGCAGTGTCATAATGTACAAATCCATATGAGTGGTGCTAATGCTGGAGTAACTGCTTCTGTTCTTAAAATGCATCCCCTTGTAGGAATGAGCGGCATGGGTGAAAGCCTATCTGAAAGAAGACTTGATGCAGCACCCGAAAGGGCTGTTATTAACTCCCAGTTCATGGCAGTCTTTCCAGCTTATGGCAAAAGACTTGATGGTACTACTGGCTCAGGTCTGCCAGAGAAGATATATGGCATCCGATGAAAAAAAAAAGGAAGCATGCAAAGATTTTAAAAACCATGATGCAAAAGGCATAGGAGGAGAAGGATCAGTTTTGAAAGCTAACAGCATTCTACTGATAATCAAAATGATAGATTTTTTTCATGCCTTTGCATGGTAAAAGGCTCATGCTTTTCCCCCATGGACTCCTCCAGCATGATGTTCATTGTCTTCTACCCCTGCATGAGACTAGATCTTTACTAGTGTTTAAGATTCTCAGGAAGGCTTAGGAATTGTAGAGCCGTATGATCAAAGTAGAGAAGGAAGATGCAGAAATAGGAATGCTATACATCTAGGAATAGAAATAAATAGGAAGCACCTGCTGTTAGTAGAAGGATTGAAGGTCCTTTGAGTAGCAAAAGATAATAAAATGGTGAATTAGTCTGAAGTATAAACAGCTATGGAACATCCTATAGGTGTTCTCTGGGTGCAATTATCCTTGGTTTGAATGATGTTTTCTGCTGCACCTACAGATGAGAATTAAGTAACTTAAATGGATTCTGTTTTTTTTTTCTTTCTTTGCAAAGGAAAGGGAGCTAGTAGCTTTGAGGTAAATCAGGTGCGATGCTATCTCATGCTCCAAGTGTCGGGTCTGTCTGCAGCCGTTAGCAGAGAGACAGCCACACTCTGACATGCCTCTCCTCTCTGTCTGCTACACACGCATATGCATAAACCAACAGAGCCTCAAAGAGCCAGAATCAGCAGAGGCCTTTTAAGAGGTTTTCCTGTTAAGAAGTAGTGGGTATGAGCAATAGCTAGCCTGTTATGGGGAATTTTCTCTCCGTTTGCTTCTCATGCTATTTTTTTTTTCTGATGTGAAGTGTTTCCTTCTAAAAGCTTTCACAGGTTAGAGCAGGGACTGTATTCTTCATGAAACACATGTACAGAGAAATTGTTCATTTCTGGGCTACCTGGTAGAAACATAAAGGCAGAGCAAAAAGCTCAAGGGCATGGAATTCAGTGGACAAACTGGATCCAAACCCGGCATGCTGCACTGCACTGGGAGATGAGAAATGTGGCCTGCAAAATTAGCTGGTTTAGTCTCTTAGTCTGTTGTCAGTGCACCATGCTGCCTTCACGAAGAAGCCTGAGAGGCAGCAGAGTAATCCTTTGTTGGATAATAATCCTTTCTTTTTGAGATTCTAGATCTATGTGTCTTTCTCTTCCTTGTGCAAACTAAAGGAAAATCTTTCTCGTCACTGAGGGAACATAGTTGCAGAACCAACCTATGAGTTAGATGCAGAACAACAGGAGTGAGGTAATCGTATTGTGCAGTGGGTTTGATGGTCTTAATTCAAGTCTGTCTTCCACTGAGAAATCCTGCAGCAGTATATGAATGTGCTATTTGATGCAACCTCATTATTCCAAATCAGAAAAATGTCTTTCAAGCAACTTTTAGGCCAGAGGAGATGTAAATTTTGCACAAAGCAAGAAAATAACTTTGACCTTCCCATCACCGCAGAATTGTAAGAGGACTCTCTTAGATAGTTCTTGTGTCATCCATCTGAGTATAAAAGAAATGGAAGCACTGAGCCTGTGCTGTGGTGCAGAGGAATATATCTGCATACACAGCTCTACAGCCCTACTGACTCCACAGGGTATTTACTCCAGTTCCCGCAAGTTGTGCTTGTTTCACATAGGCTTAAGAAAGTTGGGCATGATACTCTACGAGGAAAGCAACCAGTGGGAGACTGTTGAAAGAGAACATCATGGAGCTTTATCTCTCCAGGAAATAACTTCCTAGTGAGATCTCTCTCCAACAGGTAATTTCCCATGCAGCAATTGAAATGACCTTGGAGAAGGATATATCATGTCTCTCAGGAGAAGTCAAAACGAGCCTGAGGCTTTGCAGAGCCTTGCGATCTTAGGTGTGTTGAACAGACAGTCTTGTCCTGGCAAGGGCTCTAGCCCATTTCAGGAACTCAGATAGCTGCTGTCTCTTCTATCAGACTCAAGTGAGTTCCCTCATGGGGAGGTGATCTGGCATTATTATATTATGCTTTTAAACCGGCAGCTATAGGGAGAACCATAGGGGAGGGTTGGGTAGTCAGTCAGATCAGCACATGTGTCTTCTATGGGAGAAAGTCTGTAATAAGCAGAAGAAGGGTTTGGATATAGACCTTCAGCATGCTGGAGAGGGGATTAGCAGCAGGAGTGTCTGCATGCCCAGCACAGGTCTGGAGAAAGGAAATGCAGTGAGTCTGTGAGAGGACAAAGACCAACTGGTTATAAGAATTTGTCACGGTGACTTAATAGTAACCTGTTCCAGGACTGCCTCTGCTGTGCTCTCTCCTAAAAAACACATTTGAGAACATTGCTTAATACTAGGTCCTTTCTCTTCCCTTATTAAGGAGATTAATAAATCCTCTAAGGAAGCATTGGGGAAACCTGTTTCTCTGCCTGATATGTCACTTTCTGAAAGAAAAGTACCTCTCTGGAGAGAGATACTCACTCCAGCATTCACTATTCACAGATGCCCACAGAATAAGGAGATCACCTCAGATTCAGCAGAGACTGCCTGAAGGCTGCACTAGGGATGAGCTATCTTGCTTTTCCTCTTCTGTACTTCTCTGTTATCTTTCCCCTTCCCTCTGTGCCAACACCTTCCTGCCAGCCTAGCACCTGCCCTGCAACCTGGCAGCAACCTTTGAGTGCAGCTTCTCCATGTACTAAACACTTGTTTGCTCGTATCCATCTGGGAGGGAGGGAGCTGGGGGCAGTAACTTATATCTCAGGAGTCTGAATCTAGTGTTAAGAAGGAAACACGCCTGCCTATGCAGTCCTAAAATGAAAAGATGTTAGAGTCAAACTCCTCTAACCTGTTGGCACCTCGTGCTACTTGATGACTGTAATGTCTGGTCTCAATCAAGAGTGATTAATGAACTACATGTGTTTGTCCCTCGTAGGTGCTGGTAATAAGTGTGTTGACTAAGGTTCAGACTCATATGAAATACACCATTTAATGGACAGAAATACTTTGCATTGAAGGTAAGTCAGACTCTGGGAATGTGTGTGGATTTAACCCTCACTGAGTGAAGAAATTGGTGATTTAGCTAAGCCAAGAACAGGATCTCAGACCTCACCTTGGTATAGTGCAGTGATATTTGCGTGAGAGCACTATTTTCACTAGAAGAGCAGTAAAATTGCCTTTTAAACCATTTAGAGGTAATAAAGCTTTTAGGCAAAAGAAGCGAATATATTTTGAAGAGAAGCACAGAATCTCGCTGCGTCTACCAGAAGGGCTAAATAAATGAGGTTAGTGCATTTATTTGCTTGCATCTTTTTAAACCATTCAGTCTCCTTGGGGAGTTTATTTTCACCTGACATAAGAGTGATTTCAATGTAACTTGCTAACAGCAAAGTATTTCTGACCCAAAGGTAAAGAGATGTGTCCTCCTGAAGCAGGGCGCCTCAAGGTGATAGCAAGTATTAGAAGGGCCAGGAGAGGAGCACATCTTTTCCACTGACTCCTATTGACTAGGACACCTCTGTGGCACACAGCAAAGGAAAAGCTGCTCTTGAATGCTAATGTCCCAGCAGAATTTGGCACAAGGACATGGTTGAGCAAACTTGCCCCATAGGTAAACACATTCCTTCCTCATTTTGAGGCCCCTGGGCACTCCTGTAATGCAAAGTGTTTTTTTCATTCTGGTAGCTAATACCTTACTCAAGGGTTTCTCTTGTGTCATACTAAGGAAAAGAAATTTGCCAGGGTTGGGTGGAAGAGTCCTTGCACACATCCAGTCTCTAGACACAAGCTCAAGCCATAGCTATTCCTGGATTTTAAAGTACCATAGAAAGATGCTGCAATCTAAATGCACTAAAAGTTGACCATTAGTGGGACAACTGGAGTTGATAGGACTCAATGGCACTTAGGGAACCCTCAGGCAGAGCAGCTCCAGTTATAATCACTGTTTTAAGTGCTGGCTTGGTCTGTCCTGCCTGCATCTTGTGCAGACCTCTGTGTCTTGGACAGAACATCACGATGGCACGAATCACAGCTTTGCTGACGCTGCATCTGTTCGCTGTGGTCAGGAATACAGTTTGCAAAATGTCTTGAGGGCAGACAGAGCCTTCAGAGAAAATGTGACTGTATCTGTACTTCACCAGCTGCCTTTAACAGTACTGGAAATGTTTTCATTCAGAAGCCTGAATCAGCCAAATCGGTTTTGACCACCTGTGGCAAGGGCCAGCATCCTCTTATTAATGAGCCCATGGTACAACTGAGGACTTTGCTTGTGGAACAGAAATGTTCCAGTATTGGCTTCTTGCCCAAAGTCTGTGGTGCAAATCTCAGGCCTGGCCTCTGCTGGCAAGGGGAAAAATATATTTTCATCTCTCTAATGATCTGGAGCTAAACACGATCCTTTCAACAAAGGTGCTAAAGCAATCAAGGTCTAACTTCTCTTTAAAATGGTTTGTAAAACTACCTTACACAGACTACTTTCAAGGCACAGTTGAGTCCTGCTTCTAGTGGCCAAGCAAAACTGCTATTGCATCTCAAGCAGGAATAGTGTTTATAGGCTGGGTATTCTTGAAAAGTATTAACACAATTTCTCATGCCAAGTAGAAGTCCCCACATAGTTGAAAGCAGTCTCGTGTTTTCCAAAAGAGAGCAAAAAGAAGATGGATGTGCCAGCTGACTAAAATTTTCAGAAGATTTTAATTAACTGGAAATGAGCAATAGAGAGGCTCACATGAGGCAAGGCAGAGCACAGCACGGGACTGGATCTGTTTGGGAAGGCAACAGAGCAGCATCAGCTGCTTCTGCCCTTGAAGACTCCTCAGCAACTCCTGGAGGCTGTGGCTGAAGCTGGTTCGATGTCCTTCATCGCTCGCTTGGTGGTCCCAGGCCCTGGAGCAGCAGAAAGCCAGGCACCTTCTGTGCCCATGACACATGGGAGCTGGCAGGTACTGGGTTGTTCATCTTCACGCACAATGTAAAATTGTGTGTGAGAGGAGTTGTACCTTTGTGCCACCTGCTTTAATATGATCTTTAGTTAAGTGACATTCCTTTCTATTCTCTCTTAAGGTTAAAAAAAAAGTATAAAAAAGAGAAAAATGCATCTTGCATTCAGCTGCTGGGTCAGTGGGCAGGGGATGATTCAAATTCAGCACCTTCCTCCAAGCTATGTGGTACCCAAGGGGCAGTACCTTACTGTGCTTCTTACTGTCACTCTATGCACTTGTAGGGGTTTATGGTCTTCCTGCAAAACACTCTGGACATGCACAGCATGAAGAAGCAAGTTGAAAGGTACATTTGGATGCATCGGACTCAAATCAGATAAACTCACAGGATTCAGGTGGCCTCTGACACCTGGTGATTGCAAATGGTAATAAATACAATCCCAATTTAGCTTGGCATATGCTTTCCTAGCAAGAAGGAAAAAATCCTGTATTTTAACAGACTAAGTGGTTTGAGAACTTCGTTAATTCAGACATAAACTTGTTACCATAAAATATTGCCGGAGGTCTTAAATGGCCTCAGACATTGTACATTTTTCATCACTGTTAGAGACAACTAACTCTTTCTCTCCCTAGAAATAATGTTCATTTTCCACAAGGCAACCCAAAAGCCAATTGCTTTGTACACAAGAGAAATGCCTCTAATCTAGACTTTATTAGACTGATCATTATATAATGGCTTTAGAAACTCTGGACAAAACAGAGACGTGGGTTTAGCTGACGGTAATGTCAGATTGCTGTCAATAATCCCCAGCAGATGCAAACGTGTGACCCTTTTTTCCCTTAATTGTTGAATATTTATTTTTATCTTATAATGTTAATAAGGTTTATTGTGCTGCACAGAGAGCTGATATCACATGACCTTCATCTTCCTGACTCACAACAAAACCAGAAACATTACACTGCCTGTCACGTCCTGTTGTTTAATGATAATGTGTAGGTTAGTTGCTTTTCTTCCCCACACAATATTATTTATTCCTTTCGGACTGCCTTCCCTTATTTGGAGTTGTCATCATGCTGAGCAAAAAAGCGTGACTGAAATAAGAGGTTCCGGAGCACCTTTTCAGTATGAACAGTGGGAACAAAAAATATATATAACTAGTTTTTAGACAGCATTTGATCAGTTTATGAATGGGAGTATAAAATGTGATTGCCTGCAAGAGCAAGGGATTGGATTTGATGAAGCAAGAGGGACCTGGCAATTGGGGCTTCCTAAATAAGACCTACATAAAAGCCTGAATAACCCCAATGTCAGTAAACAAAAACAGACTATGTGAAGGACATGGAAAGCAAAAAATAAAATAGAAAATGAAAATCTTCATTTTGTTTAGAGCAAAATCAGCTCCATTCACATATATTTGAGATGGAGGGGACCCAAAGTAAATGTTTGCTTCTGGTCCTCTTTTTCCAATGTACTGAGCCAGGATCCCCAACCCAGATAACTCTTTTTAGACCAAACATGTTGGTGTTGCGTAGAACATGAGAGCTGAAGCAGTACGTGTCAGAATAGGTTGGAGAGGCAGGACATAGCCTAGGTCACACATCTTCTTGGTGCTGTGAGGAAGGTGAGGCCCCTGTGAGTTCTTGGATTAACTGGGCCTGGAATTCATGCACCCACCAAGGAATAAATGATTGTGGCTCCCAAGGCACCGACCAACGGGGAACTGCTACAATGGGGAATTGCTTCCTGTATGCCACTGCAGCAGGGGGAAAGTCAAGGTGGCCTTCAGGATGAGCAGCTCCTGCCAGCCCTGGGGCACAGCAACTGAGTGTCACCACTGTCAACTTGGCCCCATGTCTATGCCAAGCAGTGTGCCCTCGTGGCCAAGAAGGCCAACGGGATCCTGGCCTGCATCAGGAGGAGCGTTGCCAGCAGGTCGAGGGA
>JAUBOD010000375.1:3157531-3188623 GCA_032353885.1 Nothura maculosa
GGAGTCTCCTTCTCTGGAGGTCTTCAAAACCCGCCTGGATGCCGCCCTGTGCCACATGCTCTAGGTGTGCCCGCTGGCGCGGGAAGGTTGGACTAGATGATCTCTAGAGGTCCCTTCCAACCTTATAGATTCTGTGATTCTGTAATAAAAAATGAACGTGGCTAATTGTGGAGTAAGGCCTTCTGTCTTCCAGGGGGAGACAGGACCTGGCTCTGCCTGCTCATCAAGACCTTGGCAAAGAGTGTACCGGGAAACCCAGAAGATTTAGCCTGTTGCCTGTGCCAGAAATCTCCAGCCACATGGCTCTGAACTCAGGCTTTGTATGCCCCCGTGAAGCAGCAAAGACAAGGGATTTGGAGGTTTGTTACATGTTTTAAATGGCGTGAGAGCCCTCAGCAATTCCAACACAGTCACTTTGCAGGTTCATTAATGAGACCTTTGGGAATTGGGTTGGGTTCTTTTTCACTCTATTATCTGGACTGTGAGGGGAAAAAAAGTCACGGAAAGGAGAAGCTATTTTCAGGCCAAGACTTTTTTTTTTCTTTTTTCAAAACTGAAATGTTTACCAGGCATCTGCCATTAAGTCCAGATATTCTGGGTATTTATTAGAGTTGTGCAGACTCTAGATTTTTGTGTGTGATTAATTTTACTTATCTCTCTGTGCTCAATTATTTGCACTGTTTCTTTAAACATTATTTTATGAAATAAAAATAATGTTTCACTTTATGTGGGAGTGAATCAAAAATAGTGCTTTTATTTTCTTCATAGTTCTTTGTAAGCATTAGTGAAATGAATATTAGGGTGCACTTCTGAATTAGATAGTATATCCCAATTACAGGGACATGAAAACCAAGTCTCCCTCCCAAGTGGTTTTGCACCAGTATAACTATTTTTGATGAAGGGGATCGTTTTTATGAGGATAATAAAAGCACCACAGCCCCCAAGCCTGGATGCAGTTATACCAATAATGAAACTGCTGTATTTGGGTCTGGCTTTTCCCCAAATGTTGGTATCAGTGCTCCTCCACTGACTCTGAACTACCGTAGGCCAAGTCTTGGTTTTCAGGCTGTTATATCAATACTGATGTATCTAATGCACGACAGATGTCGTGGTGAAATCATAGATCCATTGAAGTCTCTGGCAAAACTCCCATTCATTTAAATAGGCACAAGGCTTTGCTCAGCACAATCTAGGCTCCATGTGCAGTATCCAAAACACAGGTCACCGTCAGTTACAACATGGTTGTCTCCCCGATGCAGGAACAAGAGGATCAGAAAGGGGCAATGTACACAGCGTTGAGGTGTAGTTCTGTAAGTAGTCCTTCCCTGGCATTCCTCAGACACTTTCTCATGCTGGGCAAATCCCAAGGGGTGATTGCCTCCCCAGTACATCTAATCGCTTTCAAGATACCACAAAAATAACACTTCTCTGTAATCCTAGATTGCCCCTGTGCATCTGCAGAAGTCTCTACAGTAGGTAAGCGAAGCTTTTGTGTATTTTATGTACTTTTGGGGCAATTTAGTATCAAAATGGGGAGAGGAAAAGACAGTATGCATTATCCTTCAGCTTCCCACTGGCTGCCAATGAAATGCTGTGATGTCATGGCATATTCTATGCGAATCACAGGAAAATCACACTGCAATTGCATCTCCAGAGCCAGGAAATGGGCTCAGCGGCCCGTCAGTCACCTGGACTGCCAACCTCAGAGGACTCTTGCAGGTCATTGCCTTGATTTTCTGTGCCTCTATGCAGAGGCTGTGCCTAGGATCATGTGTGTGGGCACGGAAACAAAAGCAACCAGTGCTGTGGAGCTGCAGTTTCCAGCTCTGTTCTGGCCCAGCTGCAGGCACATAAAAAGCTATTCCACATGTCCATTAGGGAAAAACAACAACAACAAATGCAAAATAACGGTCAGAGTTTCTGAGCATCATTTGCTCTGACTGATCATTGGGATACCCCAGTGATTTTTTGGTAGCAAATTTATTTAAAGCCAGACAGGGTGCCTCTGCTATACACCGTGGTGAAGCAAAATCTATTACATCCCTAAGAATAACTTCTGGGGCTATTGAAATAAATCAGACTGCATTATAGACTACAAAGGCAAAGATTAGGCCTTCATTTGCAGCAGAACCGAGAAGAAAAAGCTTAGATCGAGACCCTACCATCCTCATAGTACATCCTCGCACTGAGAGTACGAGTCCTACTCCCTGTCTCAGTCCAGCCACAATGCTGCACTGAAACCATTCAGCAGAGGGAAATGAAGGACAATCATCCAGGCCTTTGGGTTAATCAGGAAAACTCCTTAAGAATGGGAATGGCTGCTAATTAGTGAAGCAGATCAGTCACCAAGGCTTCTGGTCTGGACCACTCAAAGAGATGTGCATCTTTCATTATAGTCAGATGCTAGGACTTGCATCTAGAAACAGCGTATAACGTCCTAGAAGTCCTAAATCTAGGAAGAAATGCTAAGAAAAAAGATGCAATTATTTTAACAGTTTGAGGAGGTTGTGGATGAGGTGGGGAAGGATCCTAGAAAGGCCACAGAACTAACTGACGGGAGCAGTGGAAAATGTGGCTTGTAGTGACAGACTGGAGGAGATGCTCCATCTGTTTAGCTTAACAAAGACAAAGTTGAGAGGGTGACTTGATCACAGTCTTTACTGACAAGGGGAATAAAAATGTGATAATAGAAGGCTTTTCAATCTAGCTGACACAATTATAATATGATCCAACTAGAATTTGGAAGCCAGACAAGTTTTGCCTACAAATAAGGTACAGATGTTTAACAGTGAGGGTAATTAACTAGTGGAACTAATTACCAAGGGCTGTGGGGAATATCATCAACAACTTTAAGTCAAGACTAGATTTTTTTCCCTTAAAAGACATGGTTTAGTTGAATCAGGGATGGATTCAGAGATGTCCTCTGTTGAACGTGTTATCAGGAGCTCCATGCAGCTCCCTGCATGGAGAGGGAAGCCGTCCTGATGGAGTTGCATTGAACCAGCTTGCCTGTGCCCAGCCTGTCATCAGATGTCTTGGACACTGTGGCTGAAACAGGAGTATGTGGGCCATGCTTGGGGATCACTAAAGCCCAAATCCTGCATCTGGCATTCGGGAAGCATCAGGATCAGGTATCCAAGCTGTATGCCATATACTGTGACACAGAGGAAATGAGAAATGAGCTGCCACCTTCCTTCCAGAGCCTTCGAGGACGAGTCCTTCCATAGTCTTCCAGGATGTACCATCCTGTAGTCTTCTAGGATGGATCTTTCTGGAGTGTTCTGGAATGGATCCTTCTGGAGCCTTCTGGAATGGATCCTTCTGGAGCTTTCTGGGGATAGATCCTTCCAGAACCTTCTGGGATAGATCCTTCCATAGTCTTCCAGGGTTAATCCTTACCGAGCCTTCTGGGATGGATTTTTTTAACCCTTCTAGGGCGTTCCTTGCAGGGATGGATCCTTCTGTACCCTTCTGGAAAGGGACACTTCAAGAGCCTCTGAAGACAGATCCTCACGGAGATGGCGCCTTCTGGCAGTGCTAGCGTGAAAGACGGGACACCTCAATTGGAATAATGCCCAAGGGCCACACAGCATAGGGGTGTCCCCTTTTCTCCTGCAATGTGTCTCTGTGTGGCGGGGCAGTGGAGTGGAGACCGGGCTGTGGCAGCGAGGGGGCTGTGCCTCAGCTGCCCGCCGGCACCTGCTGCTGCCTGCAACCACAATTAGTTGCACCCAGTCGAAGCCAAATTGAGGCCCTTTCAAACCCGTAACTCTCTGCCTTCTGTTTCCAAAGGGGAAGTTCATCTTTTATGTGCATGTAAATGGGTAAAACCCGAGGAACTTTCTTTTTCTCTTCTGAGTCAGGCTGGGCTTTGCTTAGAAACGCTGTCGCGGCAGCAGCAAGATGCAATGGCTCAAGGTTTGCCTCCACCACCTCCCCCCTTTTATGGCTGATTTTTTTTATTTTCTGGACTGCAGGCTCAGTGTGTGGCCCCTTGCTGCCAGGGCACTTCCCTCAGGGAAAGGTTGAAAACTGAATATGTGCTTAATGCTGGGGGCTGTGACACCCTCGCAGAGGGAGGAGGAAAAGGAGGAGGAGGAGGAGGAGGAGGAGGAGATGGGGATGTGTCCTGCCACTTGTGAGGAGTGTGGACATCCCATGGCCTCTCTGTGGGCACCTTTCCTCAGTGCCAGCTCCCCACTCTTCCTTTCCACCTTCAAGCTTCTCTTCCTCTGCCCCCTGATTTCTGCTGGCCTCCAGGTGACTGGCAGCAGGTGCTGACGCAGGAGTGTGTGTGGGATCCAGCGGCAACTTAACTGCATTAAGTGGATTTGCAAATAAGAAAAAAAGAAAAAGAAAGGAAAAAAGAAAGAAAAGGAAGATAAGGCATAGCCACTGTGCTGAGCTTCCCTCAGCAATCGTGCGACGCGCGATTCAGGGCTGCGCTGGGAGTTTCAGTGCAGATGACAGGTACGCTGTGCTGATCCAATTGTCCTTACAGCTGCTATTAACCAAAATAAGGGGACACTGGAATTACAAATGATTTCTGGGTAAATGCTTAGCTTGGATTCTGAGTGATCCCTCAGCAATAATCCACGCGTAATCCTCCGTGGAGAGAGTCCGCTTTGGAGATAGTTCCATTTTGACAGGCTGCAGTAATGCACGGATGCCCTGATTTGCAGGGGAAAGATGGACAAGCTGAAATATAATTTTAAAAGCCACGTTAGTTTTCCAGCCCCCTTTTTTTTTTCCTGTGTTCAATAAAATTTGCAGAAGTGTGTGATCACATATGTTTCATTTATTTAGGAAAGATTACCTGCTTGGTAATTGTTTCTTTGGGAGAATAATTTTACAGCACGGTGACTACATAAGAACCTCCCAGATGGGGCTGATGTATCCAGAAAATAAACAGTCGAACAAAAATCTCCTGTCATAAATTGTCTTGTGAGATTTAGTCTGTAACACACTGTTTTTGCTTGTTTTGAAGGAGAAAGTCAGAAATGGAGTAATCAGGGGGAGCAGGAATGAAGGAGCGATATGCTGATGATTAGCACTGTCTTCATCCTCCTCTGTATATGCTGATGTGAAATACAGGCTAACCTAGTAGCACTTAAATGGCACATGACTGCCCTGTAGTCTTTGGTGCAATGCTTGGCCTCAGAGAAACCCTGTGATGCAGGTCCCCAGAGGTGTGAGGGGGGCTCTTTCCTATTTCTATGATGTCCCACAGCCCCTGATCTGTGCTAGCACCTGCCCCACAGCTGGCCCTCGCCCCATGGAAGTCCAGGCTTCCCAGGTTCAAGGGCCAAAACCTTGGCTCCAAATCATCACCTAGACTCATCTGTCCTCTCACCCAACTCAGTCCACTAGAGTGAAATGGATTTAACTTCGGTCTTGCTGTCACTTGTGATTATACTAAAGCAGTATCAGAGACCCCCAGTTTGTACTGGAGTGAGACCAGGCCAAAAGTTATATATGTAGTGAGAGACTTTATTTCTAAAAGCATCTGCTCATTTTGGGGGTCTTGTATTTGTGTAAGATGCAGGTCCAGGTTTTGAGGCAACCGTATTCCTCTTTCTCATCCACTTGAGCACTCATGCCATGCTACTTATCTCCTTTTACGAATGCTCTCCCTGTAACAACTCGATTGCCAGTGAGTAGGCAAGAAGAGCTTGAGCCTGCAACAATTTTTTGGGTGAGTAATCCTTGGGTAATCCCCAGAGGTTTCACCTAGTTGGCTAAGGACTCTCAGAATATCACTAAGCCCTTAGACACATCCTCTAAAATTATTTTTGACCCATCGCTTTCTCTAGGATATTCAAGGGGACAGGAATCAGTTTTGTAATCTCTAGTGTACCTTAATTAATTTCTCTGTGACATTTTAAACAGTGGGATCACTTCTTGGCTGTGCAACAGAGAAATGTTGGAAATGATATCTGCTCATCGTGAATCATACTCTCCTAGTTACCTGCTACAGAGAGAAAAGGAGACACTGCCAAAATACCACTGAAGAAATTTAATCTTTCCCTCTCAGTAAATTCTGAAAAAGCAAATAACATTTTCATAGTTTGTTTACTCATTTGGTCCTTAAAAGAGGCAAAGGAATCTGTGAATCAGAGGAATTTCCATCTCAAAAATTGCTTTGGCAGCCAGTGGCTTGTAATTTAAGATTAAGTGATTGAATTTCATGCAGCCTAGCTTAAAATTCACTACCCCCCCACACTTTCAGCACATGCTTAGGAAGAAAACAAAACCAAATATCTATAACATCCTCTATAAGCCAGTAAAAAAAAAAAAGTCCAATCAGCTAGGAGGTGACAAAATGTCCTTAATAAAGACGTTGTCTGCATGACTGCTAGGGTTTTTCCCTTCGCAGCGGTGTTTGTAGCCTATCAGAGAGTGTCTGCTCCTGTGCAGTGCCGGTGCCTAGGCTCCCTTCAATCAGTGCACAAATCAGTGGAGCAGAAATGCCTCCTTCCCTCCATCACCTGAAGCCAATGCTGATTCATCTGTTCAGCCCCACTCCTCCTGGCAGTTGCCTGAATCAACTGATTGCTGAATCTTTTTTCCTTTTTTTTTTTTTTCCCCTCTACCGAGCGTCTTGCACTGAATGCCACGTACTGCATTTCCAGATCTGGCTGAAAGGGAATATGGAAATTAATTGGCTCCAGCTGTGAACAGCTTTTGACATGCGCCCGTGTGCCGTGCGAGGTGCAGTGCAATTGCCTTTCCTTTGTAAGTTCTCAGCAACTACCTGTCTCCTCAGTGCTCGTGCTGCTGTGGCTGTGCTCACCTTGGGCACTGGAGATGGATGTTCCCCTTCATGGTCCTGTTATGCAAGAGGAAAGGCAGCTGGCAGGGCTTTCCCTGGGAGGTCTGCCCCTGTTTGGCTTGGAATAGACCAGTTTAGTGAATTCTCCAGTTTGCGAGAAGTAGTGGGTGACTGGTGCTTGACGAGGGCTGCAGGGAGACATTTTGCAGCACAGCGTCACTCCTGATGACTCCTGTTCTCTCCACTGGAAGCAGAGCGCAACTCAAATATGGCTCCTAGTAGCACTACAAGGTAACCCTTGGAAAGGCTGGTGTAATTTGACCCTGGGCCACGCTTTGCTACGAACATTTTCATGTTGGGCTTCTGTCTTCCATTGGTTTCAACCTAAATTGTCTTTTGTGGCTTTCTCCCCAACTTCTATGGAAGTTTTGGGTTGCCCTGTTTCTTGGATGGCAGAGTGATACTAGTATTGCAAGAGCATGGACTGAGGACAGTGGCCTCACTGTCTTATGGTGATAGCTGCACAAAGAACTGCTGAGGAGCCATCCTATGGTCTTGTGGAGCTTTTCCATTTTCATGAAAAAGATAAAGAAGGAAGGAAAGAGAGATAAGAAGAGGGGAGGAAGAGAGGAGGAGGAGGAAACTGGTATCATTATGTCACAGGAGAGGTACAAAAAGGACTCGCATTGTACCAGATAGGAGGTCAACATTAGAGAGGCCAATTCTGAAATATCAGGGGGAGGAATGGAGACCCATGGCACCACTCCTGGGCTCTGAAGTGCCCAGCCTCTACCAAAGGACATGGTCAAGGCAGAGAGGCTCCTTGGAAAGGTAGAGGGTGCAAAACCAACTCTGATTCAATCTGTGGATGGAAGGGCAAAACTAATTTCTACTAACCATAATATTGGTCATTTGCACTGATCATTTTTTCTTTGGCAGCGTTCCAGAAAGTGGCTTTTAGAAACTTGAGGACTTCTGTGTCCAGAAGTTAGTCTAATTTGCCCATGTATATTCAGCAGGCCTAATAAAAATTATTGCCTCTATACACAGACCTTCTCTTACCTATGCCCTTTGACCACTACTGTCACCACACATCTACAGATAAGCGCATTTGACAGGAGACCAGTGTGGCAGAAGCTGCAGAACTCTGCAACTCCTCCGAACCAGGAATAAGAAAAATTAAGCAGAGACATGCTCACTGAACCCACAGCATCTACTCTTGTGCTCTCATCATGAGCTACTTGAGCTTTGACTGCTACATTTTCAAGGACTCAGGAGGTGGTTCAGACTCTTTGGATAGTGTAAATTTGGTGCTGTCTGTGATGTCTCTGGCACAAGGAATTTTCTCTTCCATGTTTGTACAATCTCTTCCCCAAGGAATCCTGGCCTACAAGAAAAGCTCCTTACAGTTATTAATACAATAGCAAGAGATAAAAAAGCAGGCACATCCATACTGCACTATCATTTACAGAGAAAACACGATCTCAGACATCCTAAATGTAAAAACCAAATGAGAAACTTTTCTTCCAGTTTTACCACAGTTTCTCCCAGAGCCACTGTTGCTTGCACTCTAGAAATTTACAGGATGAAGAATTTTGTCATGATATCTAATTCTAATCTGAAGTGATTTACTGTTAAGTTGGAAATCAAGCCTGCATATATCCCCCTCCAAGTGGTTTCTGTGATAGTTTCTATTAACCATAAAAACGTCACTTGCTAGGAAGTATCAGCCTTCTTATAGACTTTGCAGTCAACACTACCAGATGCACACTTACTGAATGGAATAAATAATAGTCTTGTACAATTAGCCTAGGTTGCATGGCATGTCTGGCTAACTCTCTCACCTCTCAAGTGACATTCTCAAAAGTAAACCTGTATATCATGAGATGAGGTCTGACTAGATTCTCTGGACTTCTTTCATATAACAAATTATTATAATGCCTTATGGATAGAGGACAGCATTATGAACTTAAACTAACTGGGTTTTTTTGCATGTCTTTCTAGTTTCAGTGTCTATAAACAACTGACATACTTATTTTCTGTTGCACTGATCCAGTATATAAAATATTTGTTGTCTATTGTGTGGCCTATAATGGATTTTGAGGTACACTAACAGCTCAATGTCATTTCCTGACATTGCACCGTTGTTGTAAACCTGATACTCTAATTGTGCACTGTATGTACTTTTTCCTTCCCTACTCTTCAAGGAAATGACACACATCTTTCTCAAAGACTAGAGTGTTGATGATTGTTCTCATACAGGGATATTTGCAGCATTCACACATTTGGGTTAATCTGATCTTCGAGTTTGAGCTGAAAAGACCATTTTGAGTTTGCATCATGTCATGCTCTGTCACAAGTCCTAGCCATTACACTCAAGGTCCCTGCTTTTGCTAGAGAACTCCAGAAATCAACTTGAATGATGGAAAATGGCACTTGATGGGCTGTTCTTGTGAAGTGTCCACTATTTAGGACATATTCCAAAGAAGAAATAAAGAAAGTGTTAACCTAGAACATCAATATATTTGGATCTGAGGACTGAAATCTAGAAAGCTGAAATAGATAATGGGTCTGAACAGCTCTAGGCACATTGCCATTGTACCAAAAATTGGCCTTGTGGTCTTCATTTGCCTTCAGGATAAAGTCGTATTCATCTGTTATTTGCACCAACCTCATATTGAAATCATTGGACTTTCACCTGTGTAATACAGAAGAGTCATTGTGACATGGTATGGAGCTGGCACAATTCATGGAGATACCATAAAGTCTTTGGAGCAGCTGTCTCACTCAGGGCAGTGAGCTTACCTGGCCTAGGTATATTTTGCTAGGAAAGAAAGCATTTGGTCACATATCTAGAATGGGGAGCTCCTTCTGAAAGGAGCATTGTGAGGTTCACAGGGACTATGGCTTCATAAAAGTGGTAAGTCTACCAGCTCAAAAGGAATTATGCTGGTATGAACAAGAGCAAATTACTCCCAGGTCCATTCATAAGGTGAGCAGAGCCATGACATGAGTACAGGAGGCTGTACGTGACTGTGGGGAGTCATGCAAGCAGCAGATCATGCATTGCACTGGGCAGTGCTAGTGGAGGCAACTTAGGTTGGCAATGGAGAGGTGTGCCTGCTTTACAAAGGCTGTTGCTCGACTGGAAAGTTAAAGTCTGTCGAACATGTTGGGGGAAGAGAAGCTTGAAGGAGTTCAGTCTAGAAAGAGTGAAGAAAAGCTTGAAATATGTCGACTTCAGCACAGGCAGAGCCAGACTATGCAAGACAGCCCTTTATTTTTCATTTGTCAAGCATGTATCCCAGAGCTAAAAGCCACTCTGCGACCTTCACCCATAGAATTTATAAATTAAAATTATACAACACAATATTGTACAATTTATAATTCTAAACATTGTTGTCATTGGGAAAAGTGCCTGTGATCAATTTGTGACTGGGCAATCCTGTGGATGAATACCTCAAGTATTCCTCTTCTGGTAACATTGTCAATTGTTTTTTCACATGATGAATTTGGTATGAGGCAATGTCACTGGCCCTTGAAATCTTCTAAAAATAGAAAGCAGATTATTTCAGAAGTGAGAAAAGATGATGCTCACAGTTGCTGAAGAACTGAAAGCCACATGTACACTCCAGTGTTTGCGGGATGAAGTTGCTTTCTTCTCAGCAAAGTTGAGCATCTTGGAGACTCTTAGCCAGCATCTGAACATGTTCTTGCATGCATCCAATGGCTCAGGAGTAAATGCACCAACTTTTATTCAGCAACATGTAGCTCCAAGATCAATGTCAGCTAAATAAATTCATTGCTAACAAGCTAAACTTATTCATAGATATTATTTGGACTAAAGCTTGATCAATAGCACTGGAGAATGCTGATGAAGGTAAATTCTCCAAACTAGAAGCCTTCTCACTCAGCAGAGACAGATGAGAGAGATGACAGCAGTAATTTTTGCATATTTCCATTCCTGCTAACCATGCCAAGAATCTTGAATGGCAAAACATGACCAAAAAAAAAAAACAAACCCCAAAAAACTTGTCAAGAATTTTGTTTGGAAAGATCCATTTTAAAAAGCGAGTGATGTGGATCATATTGAAAGAACACATCAAGTTTCCAAATTCCAGGTCAGTAAAGCTAAGGATTAATTGGGCCAGTTAGTAAGTGGTCTTTTCCATGCTTAAGAATGATATCAAGTACACATGCACATGCTGTGGGCAAAGGAACTTGCTGGGAAAAAAAAGTATCCCTGAAGGGTGTCAGGCTGATATAAATGGGAAATTGAGTCTTTTATCTGCAAAACAGGTACAGCAAAGGTCCTGGCACCCTGAACTCCATATAGCAGAGAACACAGAGATTGAGTTTTGTTTTAACATCTGTGTCCATGAGGATGAGACAGGAGGACTCAGTAATAGCTGGATGATCCCAGCTCACTTTGTGAGTGCAGCTTTAACATAATCATGTATTAGATTCTCCACAGCAAATAAAAAACAGAAACAAAATTGCATTACTGACTATACCTGAATCTCAACTGCATCATAAAATATAATTTAGATTGCTATAATAATAAAAATGCTTGGAAGCCAGGACAGCTCAAGGTTTTGTCTTTTTCAAAAAAAAAATCTCAAACAACCAGAACCCTCTCGCTCCCCACTTCTATTATAATTGCATTCCCGACTAATGCCTGTATGAACAGACTTAACCTTGACTCTCTCCCTCTCCATCCAGTCCTTAAGAGAGTGCAATGAGGAAACTAGGAGCTCGGAGCGGCAGTTCAGTGACAAGCCAGATCACAGTATTTGCTCCCACGTAATAGATCATCTGGCTCGTAGAAAGGGGTCTTTGACTGGAGCTTCTCACTCATGTCCCATTGACTTTATGGATAGCCCTCACGATCTTGTCTGAGCACATCCGAGTGTTTGTACAGCACCTGATGCAAAGGGGCCACCGACCTGCTTCATTTATCAAAGGATAAATACCATAATAATACTATAATTGAAGTCATTCGTACAGACAGTAATCATCTAGTGATTCAGTATAGGGTAGACTTGCTAGATGGAAGACTGCACTAAGCTTATGCAGAGATTTCTATCTTGCCCATTAGTTTCTGCACGCTAAATATATTCTGAATTTACGAATGTTGAAGTTTTAAGGGGAGATTTTCTATGCTTGGTCTCAACCCAAAAGTGATTCATTTTTTTAACGCCAGAACAAAACTGTTCAACCACTTTTGAATTATGTGAGCCCGAAAGACATGATATTGATAAAGTTGGTATTAACAGCTGAATCAAGATTCCCTGACAGCACATATAATAATATTTTTTTATTTATTGAGCGAGGAGCAGCAACGCAGCGGGAAGTGGAAGGAAGGAAACTACTGAGAGGGAGTTGATACCTTCCAGCAAGCAACACCCGAAGCAGGTGTCAGGCTCTGGCGATGCACAAGCGCGTGCAGAGTGTGCTTGAATTAATGCCTACGACCTGGCCCACTCGTACCTCACCGCTAATCTGGTTACGGGGGTTTATTGCGCAGTCGGAAGTTTCTGCGCTGGCAGGGAGTCCTGCTGGGGTTTTCTGAGCATATGACTGAATTAATGAATGAACAAATGCCGCTTGCCAGTCCAGATTTAAACTGCTTACCAGACCCAAATCTGCTCATTTTCTCAGTCCCTTTGCCGGCCTCTCCGCCTTTTATTTATTAATTTCTTTAAGAAAAGAGATAAGAGTGGAGAAAAGCGCCCGCGGGCATCATCAAAGCGGGAACCCAGATAAGTGGCCATTTGTCACACCAGCCCGCAGCCTGGAGCTGGGATCTGATCCCAGACATGGCCCCAGGCTTGGAGGTCCCTGGCCAAGGCTGGTGGCCCCCAGCCAGTGCTGGCCGTAGCACTGACCTCACGGAGCCCCATGGAAGAGAGTGATTTTAAGAGCAGTGGATCCCATTGCGAAAGAACAGGCAATAACCTGGCTTTGTGGTGCATCCTGCTGCCCCCCACTTTCAGATCCACGCTGCCTTTTGCTGTTAGCCAGCTGCTGAGTTTTAATGGGCCCTTGCTAACAGGATCTCTGGAATGTTTCGATTTATTTGGCCACTGGGCAGATCTCCAGCCTGCTGTTGTGGCGTTGAGGCTTGTATTTTAATAGGAATTTTAAGAAGGCTCAGGCAGGGGTATTTAAGGTAGACCTTGAGCTTTTGTGCAGGTTTTCCCAGCCCTGATGGGAAGCATAGCGCCGAAGGGATGTGCAGCAGCAGGGTTTAGGCGGTAGGGAGCAGGGACTCTGCGAGCGCAAAGCCCGCGCTGCCACCCAAAGCCTCTTCTGACACCGCCTCTCTCCTCTCCTTGGTGGAGCAGCCTCCGGACTCCTTAAGAGCCCCGTCCAAGCTCTCTGTGAGGCAAGGCTGGGATGTGGGCAGCCCTTTGCACAGCCCGCTCCGCCCTCCGCAGCTCTGGCAGGAGGAGAAGCTCCATCTCCCAGCACTGTCCCCAGCGCCGCCGGACATGGCTGAGCGTCTCTCCCTCCAAGCACTGGCACGGGGATGCGCTGTGAGGAGCCGGCATGGGGACACGGGATGCTCACGGCAGCAAGATGCTTCGCCAGCCTCCAGTCTGTGCGCTCCCAAGGAAGGCGGAGAGGAAACGAACGCTGTCGCTCCTTCAAGGCTGCACGGCACGAAGGGAAAGCAGCCTGCGCTCTGTGCCAGAGCCTGGAGACGCACCTGAAGACTCAACGGCTGTTCGATTTTTATGGCGTCTTAGATATGCACTTCTTGAGCCTGGGAAAATGAGAGGCTAATAAATCCACAAGATTAATCAGGAGAGAGAAGCTGTCAGTATATCCAGGTATCCTGAGCTACCCTTCCTCTGCTCTTCCTTGCCTTCCTCTCATGCTGCAGATGAAGTTGGGCAGGGATCAACACTGAGGCTGCATGATGTAGTGCAAGCAATTCAAAGTGCAGTCCTGACTGGGTTTCCTTCACTCGACTGTCAGTTTGAATCCAAGTCTGCAGAGATGCAAGTCCGGGATGGCCAGGGTACTACTGCCTGTTTGGACCCTGACCTCAGAGGAGGAGGAGGTAAAGTAGGCACCAAAGTGCATTTCTGCATCACCTTGCTGTCCCAAAGGCAGTGGAAGCACGTCAGGAATGAAAGTCTGGTTGGACCTGATGGACTCAAGCTGCTGAAGAAATGAGGAGCTGGGGAAGTCCTCTGTGCACTGTGTCATGGTGGCTGCCCACTTAATGCTATCCAAACACTACAATCCCAGGCTCCTTGACAGCTGCCGGCAAGCAGCTATGGTCCACAGTGGATGATATTCAAAGGCACTATGAGGCCCACCATGCCAGTAAACTCGTTATTGTTCAGTTCCAGGTTTTATGTAGCTATGTCGTTCAATGCAAGCACTTGCAGGAGCAGCAGCTCATATGGAACTCCTTGCCCTGCTGGCAGATGGAACAATCCATGGAGCAAATGGAGAGGCACGCACCAAGAAGCAGGGCCATCACCAAGCCTGGTGTCCCCATGGCGGGTCCAGAGTTGGCTGTTTGGTCCACCTTCAGCCTCCTGCCCTGCCACCAACCGCCAGCTGCCCATGGAGGGGAAGGCTAGATCATGGTGTGTTGTGTTGATCCACACGAGAGGAGAAATGCTGGAGTACCTTGGAAAACAGCAGGCTATGGACAACTGAGGAAACCATTACGGTGTGGCAGTTAGTTTAATCTGGGAGCAAATATGCCAAAAGCAACCCACTGTAACTCCAAACTTCATCAGCTTCCTCAAGCACTCCTTGAAATGCCAACTATAATGAGCCGAGTAAGAGGAGGATCACAGGCTCTCCTCAACTGAGTCATAACACACATAATAGGCATTGATGTTTCCCCCCATGCATATTTTCCAGGCTGAGTTGACTGTAAACATTGTGGTTATATGAAACCCACACAGAAGAAGATGCAAACATAAACTGGAAAGAGAAGCAAGGCCTAGTCACAAAGCTGAAGCAGAAAAAAAACATGACTGCCTTCCATATATAAATAAATAAATGTCCCAAATGAGGACTAATTAACTTGCAATAAACCAAGTTAACCACTTAGGGGCAGCGTTAACACAGAGTTAACATGCAAAACAAACCTGTGTTTTCTCACCTGGTTAATTGAATATGCACAGTGAATATTCATAGTATATCAAATACTGATACATCAACACACTGTGATGCAATCTGTCAAACCCAGGAGTGCATGATAACGGCAGCAACTCAATTGCTGCTCACACAGCATTGACGTTGATTTCTGGATGTTTCTCTAAACACTTAAAGACGAAGGACTTCGCTGCTTTTCCTCTGTGAAGATCATGCAATATATATTGTAGAAAGATGAGAGCCTAAAGAAAGAAGCATTAAAACGGGCTTCATTTAAACTGAACAAAAAGAAAATGAAAAAAACCCCACATACTCTGTCTTTGAGAAAGGCTTGCTCTTAGATGTAGGAGCTGAAAAAAAACCATCTCCATGGTCACATTCAATGCCACTTTGCTTTCCCACAACTTACTTCTTTCTCTATCGCATATTTCAAAAAAGAAAAAAAGAAAAGAGAAAAAAATCTTGGTTCCTGGGGTACTTCTGAAACATTTCCTTGTGTTATGAAAGAGCCCAGACCTACTTCAGGTATGTTAACCATCTATGATCAGGCAGAGAAATAAAGTAAATGTATTTTCTTAGTGTGGCTTGACTAATCTGTCTCAGACAGGTGGGCACAGCAGGAACAGGAGGAAGAAGACAGTAATATGGCTTTTTTTTTTTTAATTTCAAGTGGGACTAGTAGTCTAAAATCAGCCTCTGATAAAGCTGAGCTTATCCTCACTGCTATTTTAACCTGAGGTAAGAAGAAGAGCAATTTCCCCCTTGTCTTCCCACTCCTTCCCTCTGCATCAACACCCTTGGGACTCACAGCTCCTGTGCAGGTCCACAGTGTCCCAACTTTATCTTTGCAGCCACCCACTCCCCCTGCCTTTTCCACATGGGGCTGTGGGATGTGGAATGTGCTCTGGTGCAGAGCTAGCTTGGTGCAGAGAGATGGCTTTGGATATGGCGCAGAACTGCAGCAGAGTGGAGAAGCAGTATCTGATTTGGCATAAGCACCTGCTGGTACAAAGCTGGCTTGTCAGAGCAGCTAAAACGAACGCAGAGCAGCAAGGTGCCACATGGCCAAAGCGTTTCTGGGAGCCCAGGGCCACATTTACTTTGTTGCCTAATTCTGCACTTCAGAAAGGGAGGGAAGGAGGAAGAGACCGGCATTGAAATATGAAATGTGTCACTACCCTTGCCTGGGTGCCCTTTGCGGTAAAGACGCTCTGGCTGGTGGGTGGTGCAGGGCTGGGGATGCTTGTTACTGCAGGCGTGGTGCCTGCCGGGAATCGACCCGTGCCGTGGAGATGGAGAAGGAGATGGAGATGGAGATGAAGAGGAGCCAGTGCTGCCAAGGCAGGGAGGGAAGGCATCGTGGCAGTGACTCTGCTCAAGGCATTAAATCATGCTCCTGTGAGGAGAGGAAGCAAGCGAGCAGTGTGAGCGAGGGGAGAAGAAATGAGCCCACTGCACCAGGTCATCCACAGACCCTGCTCCACTGGAGTGACACTTCACCCTTTCACCTGCCTCAAATGATTACGAAAATCAACATTTAGACACTAGGTTCCTCTTCTTCCAAACTTCAGGAAACACTCCTTGCTTTTTTTGCAGGAATAGCCACAGGAAACCCAGTCCCACAGCTCCTAGGCACTGGGAGGAGAATGGCGGGGTGGAGGCGTCATGTGCTATGCTGAATATTTACCCCTCGTGCATGCCATTTTATTTTAAATCTAGCGTGTAATATGCTTTGCATCTAGCATGTTGCTCTTGTGTGTTTTCCCCTCGCCCTGCCTGTCTCTTGCTGGCAGCTGCCATCGCGAAACAAAAGGCAGCTGCCACTTTGAGTGAACATCTCTCTCTCTTCCCCCTCGCTCTGTGGAGCTGATGCAATCCCACTTTGCGGATTGGGTGGCAGGCACGGATGTGAGGGAGCTTCGCAACCCTTGGGAAGCTGGGGCACGTCACGCCTCAGATACTCGCTGCCAGAGCTCAAAGCCGTGTTTAAGCTCTTGAACCTGGCTTAGCGGTAGCCGGCAGAGAAGCTGCTGTCACCGTGCCAGGGCGCCAGCTTGAGCTACCTCCACCGCGGCGGCTGGCCCTATCACAGGGTTTAATGATGCTGCTCTTGGCAAAGGTAATGGTTTATTAAATGTGTCTTCAATGTTCTGTCCCAAGATATGTAAGCAAATGTAGGGATTCCTACTGCAAGCATGTGGTATCCCAAAGTCTAATGAAGAAAAGTCTGAAAAAGAAAGATCAAAATGGAGCAGCTCTTCTCTGAGAGAAATCCTTCTGTGTGAAATTAAAATACTGTGGGGAGAAAGAAGGAAAAGTGCCCCAGACCTGGATGCTCAGGACAACCATGAACCTCACATGCTACTTTTCTTTGGTATATGGGGCTACTTGGCATGCAAATTACTGCTCAGGATGAGCAAGTGTACTTGGAAACCATTTGGGATCCCTTGATTCCACTTAAGACTGCCTAGCTGCATGGTCTAGGGAGATGGGAGATTGTTTAAAGAACTGATTCATCTGTTCTTTTTTTTCTTCCATTGCAGTGATGGAAGGTATGGGTTCTTGAGGAGTCTTTAACGTGAGCCACAATCCAAACTTGCTTTGGAAAAGGAAATTTTGATCGACTGACTGCTGTAATGAGACATTGGCTGCAAAATGCCTCTCAAATGGAGAGAGAGGTATTATGCCTTTCTGAGAAGGGCAGAAAGGATTTGAAATTCACTAGCGCTGTGGCCACTGACATAATTTCACTATTTCCTTATCTCTTTGGGCTATGGAGGGAGGCTGGGGAAGAGGTGAGGCACACAGTGCAGGAAGGTTGTGAGAAACCAAGCATGACCTCAAGTGACAGCGCAAAATGAAAAAGCAAAGCAAAGGCGTGCCTCAGTTCCAATCAGGAAAATTAGGAAGTGAGATCTGAAAAAGCCCCTCGGGAAAGTCTGGTGCATGCTGAGGAAGCACACGGAAATAATTCTCATGCAAGCTGTATCACTTTGATTGTCAGAGAGCTAAGCCTTCACCCCTCTCCTTTGCAGCAATTATCTTGCAGACAGCTCCTGGGTTTTTTTCCGTAATAAAAATGGCTATCCTCACATCACTGTAAACTCTTTTGCTGAAATTATTGAAATTATGGGAACATGGCCTTGCTCTAAATGATAGTTTCGAAAGGTCCTGATTTGACTATGTTGTCTGATGATAAAGTCCAAAGCGGATGTTGTTTTCCTAAGCTAAGAGCCAAGTGAGGGAAAGAAACTGCAGAGAACAGGTCTGGAGTCCCTAAGGAGGGAGGACAAGATAGATGTAAACATTGTGCTTTTTAAAATAAAAGTGAAAGTTATGCCATCTAAGTGTAGATAACTTCTAGATTAAGAAGGGCTTCAAAATAAAAAAAGAATTAAAGTTTGACTTCTCCAGCAAGGCAAAGCGTATTGCATTGGTTCATGGTGCTGACACTCTGAGATAGTGTGGTGGAGTTTTGCTTTGAAACAATGCAATGCAAGGAAGCAGAGATACAAGCACCTCTGCCTGAGCTGGCACCATCCCCCTCACCTAAGCACCTTTCTGATGTCCACAGCTTTTCTATGTTTCCAGAGATGCCACAAAGTATGCAGAAAATACGATTTATGGAAATTGCTCCTGTTCAATTTATCTAAGCCACCTCCTAGTGAGATGATTGTAAAGAAGCAGCAGTATAAATTAATGGCTGGATTCCTACAGACTACAGTGCATCTCCCTTGATTGTATACCCTGCTTTTCCAAAGTTGTACTCTAAGACTGCAAATCTCAGAGCAAGGATCTCTACAAGGATCTCTGTTGCTGCCATGGGGCCAAGAGCTGCTCTGACGCCCACAGCAGTTGTGCAATGCATGAAGCACTGTTCTGCTCTGAAAACCTGCACGTTTATTTTGACTCCTGTAGTGGTGATGAGTTGAAACAGCTATGAGAGAGAGAGTGAAAGAGGCAGATCCTCTCCCTGCGAGCATCACCAGGTCTTCCCTGATCTGGCTGCAGGCCCATCTGCAGCCCTTCCTGCCTCCTGGCAGGTTGCCCATGCACAGGGTCAAGGCCTATCTGTGACCCTGCTGTGCACTCTGATGGCTGGGGACATGGACCATCCCTGTCACGGGCAAAGAGCAGCCACAGACCCCTGGGAAGGACTGGGTCACCCTGTCATGACAATCTTGAAACATGAGTAGCAGAGTGATGCTCTGTGGGCTCTGGCACATCGGGATGGACAAACATTTTGCATGTCCTTGCCTTATGCAAGCCCAGACCTCTGTCCACCCAAGAAAGAGAGACTGCTGAAATACAGGGAATCAAAGCTCTGTGCCCTGCCAACCTTACTTCTTAGTGAGAAACTGGTCCAGATATGACTGATTCCCCCTGCACAAGGGAAAGAAAATCACTCACTGCACTCAGATGAAGAGTCAGAAGTGACAGTGAGGATGAACCAGACTTCCATCTCCCTGAGCAGTTCAGCAGTTTTTCCCTTGCTTCAGAAAAACTCAAGACAAAATATTTCTTCTTCTCCAGCCCTTTTGTCTGCTGCATCTTTGGCAGAAACTAGGGTTTGCGCTCAGCAGCCACCGCTGACCTCTGTCCTGTGGGATGCTCTGCAGCCACAAATGGCCACTCCATTAGCCGAGGTCTAGGCCCTGGGCTCCATTTGAGGCTTTGAGGCAACATCCTCAAATGAGGCCACATCTTTCTGTGTTTGCAGCTTTAAACCACACCAAGCTAGGGGCAGACCTTAGGCTCAGGTTCAGCGTTACAAGTCCTGAGGACCAGCTGAAGATGCCAAGCACTGCGGTGCCACAGGATATCCAGACTGCCTGAATTTGTAGCTAGGTTGACCACAGAAGCCCCAGGCTTCCCTTCCCTTCCCTTCCCTTCCCTTCCCTTCCCTTCCCTTCCCTTCCCTCATGAATATCCCTAGGGAGACTGCTGAGGAGGATGTTGAGGGCCACGACATCAACATCCCATGCAGGAAGATTGTTACTAGCTGCTCAAGGATCGCTCTCCCTGGGAGAGGGGCTCTCCGTGGGCATCTCTGTGGGAAAGGCAGGCCCGGGAAAGTGCACAGTGCCTGCGAGCGGGCTGAGTCAGCGGGAGGCAGCGATTTGTGTAGCCTCCAACCATCTGTTATTGCCAAGGGGCTTTCAGGACCTCCTCTATGCCGGGCACAGCGGGGGTTATTGATCGAGGAGACAGTGCAGATGCACAGAGAGGCTCCATCCATTAGGGCCGCGGCTCTGCACCAATTAGAAAAAAATCATTACTCAGCAGCCATCAATGGGCTCCGCGCGGCGCTGAAGTGCACACGTTCAATCCATCTTCTCCCACCTCCCTGCAAACTTAATGACGACTATTAGAGCACCGCTGAATGCCCAGTGTGTACAGAAGCAAAAGATTCATTTGGTAATCATTGTAATTACGACGCTGTAGGAGAACACGTGCTAAATTCAAACGAGAGCGTGGGGAGGGAGGGTGAGGTGTGCGGAGGGAGGGGATACTGAATTCCTGCATTGCAAAATCCCTCTGCCTGCCTCCAAGTCCTTCCCATTTACCTGTCCCCTCCTCCCTAGAGTTGCTTGGGTGGTCTTTCGGATATACTTCCCGATTGCTCTGCTGTGTTTTTCCCTCGCCCCAAAAGGGAAAAATTATTTCATGAAAGTAAATTGAAATGAGGGTAACTTGGGAAATATTCGAGGCCTTCGGAAGAGGTACAGGGCTAGCAACAGTGTATGGCAGTGCTGCCCTGAACCAGCAAGGATGTGCAGCCCCATTTACAAGAGCCAGTGGCACTGCTCTGGAGTCTGGCTGGAATAGTATGTGCAGGGCACAATTTATTTGCTCTGCCACATCCCTCTCCTTTCCTGTCCCTTCCCCAGCCTTTTGTCTTGCACGTGGCAGAGCAGAGGCTGAGCCAGACCCCCATCTTACCTCTTACCGTTGCACGTCACTCCATCTCACATGAAAAGCACAGTCCCAAGAGGGAATTTTGGGAAGAACTCAAGGAGGGATGCAACATGTCATTGAAGTTGAAAGGAGCAGTTACTTATAGAAAGATGGTGCTTAGCGTAGATCTCCTTCTCCCCAATTTGGAGAGAGGTAAGTTACCATTACATGAGGGGCATTGCCTCTCTTCATCAGCAGCGAGAGCCTGAAGATGGCTGTCAGTCATGCTGGTACAAAGCACCACCTCCAGAAACTGTCTTTCTACCACACCATAGAGAATTGTAGCTATGGCAGATTTAGAGAGGACAAGGGACAGCTAAAAGAGTGACATTACTATTCCCTTTTACATTCTCAGTTAAAGGTGGCAGGTTGATCTCACAAGCGGTGAAGATATAGGAGAATTAAGAAAAAAAATAAGACAAATCCTAAAAATTCTACCGAGTTTTTATTTGGGCTTTACTCAAGGAAAGTCCCATTTAGTTCCTCAAGATTTAATAAGATGAGTGAAAGCTTCAGACTTCAGCTCTTTTTTAAGGAAAATACAACCTCCCAAATTTATTGGAAAAACAGAAAGACAGTAAGGTAGGTCAGTGGGGAGAATTACGTTCTTTTTCTGTATATGAAATGTAAAAAGGGCACTGATGCAGAACTGTCTGCACTGTTTCATAAGTTACACCACGAATGGGGAGCTCTTCCCTTTTTGAGGGTCAAATAAGTCTTTAAAAGCATAGATAAATGATCTATTAACATCCATCTTGGTGTTATCCACTAACCACATTATAAAAGCATGTGTGGCTACACATATACCTGTCACTGCATTCTGTATCTGCCCCATAGACTCAGGTACATGGGCTAACATATTATGTGACAGGATTATACCCTTGTAACATCGGTAGCCAGAGGTGATTCTCTCATTCTCCTCATGACTCTCTCATAACTGTTATTAATCATCTTTTAATATTAAGAAACACAAGAAGAATGAATCCCACCCCTTTCTCCGACACAAATAAAGCAGATGAACCTGTTGCTGTGTTTTTGGGTTTTTTTTTGTATGAGAACTGGTTACTAGAGTTTATGAACTGGTCAAAGGAAATTCACAGGCTGGGGAAAACTTCTCCTATATCCTCTGTAGGCTTCAAGAACCTATAAAATGCATAAAATAAATACGGCCAGAACCAAGATGTTCTCCTCCAGTATTAGTGGCTATAACTAGAAAATAAAACTAAGCTGGAAGTTAGTATTAAAATAATCTCCTTGCTTGAATTCAACTATTGCAGGGGAGGAACCCAAAGCCATGTGCTGCATTCCCCAAATGTTGTTCTGATTGCCCAGTGCAGAATGCAGCAGCTCACTGGGGATAAGTTTGTCCTTTCTCTAGGAAGCAGGTATTTCCCTCTGCACCTCTGCACACTCGCTTCTCAGCCAGACAAAAAAGTAATCTTGGCAAACTGTAATGAGAGGAGCTGTACTTGAAAAGCACCTGCAAGAAGAAGGGATTGGCTCTGTCATAACCTATCCTAGCACCTCCTCGTACTCCATTCTCAGAGAAGTACTGCCAGATGATACAGAATGGACTTCCTTGGGAGAGAAACCCTGCTTTTTGGCAGGGAAGAACTCCTGAAACAGGGAGGCTGGTGGAGGAAAGACTATGACAACCAAATGAAAAGACAATATCCTCTATAGCCCTAAGGTTGGGAGGAGGGTAATTCCCGCTCAGATGTCCATGACCTTGAAGTGCCCTGTGGGAGTCGGCGCCAGGAAGAGAACATGTGAAGGTCCATCTGATCTCCTGCTCATGGGAAGGTGCTGGCAGCCACCACACGTGCTGCTAATCTGACCATCTGCTGCTGGTAAACAGGCTGGTGGCTGGCCAGCCTATGAAGCGGTGAGGAAGATCCATGGGCTCAGCACTGATGGCCCCAGGAAAAGCTCTGAATCGTTCTGTGAAGTCGATGGATTTTGTCTGTGTCTCTTGGAAGCAATGGGCACCACTCTCTCAGCTAACTCAAATGAGGTGCTCAGCAGAGCAGGAAGAATGGCAGATGAGAGGACTGAGAGAGGCTTCTTCTCTATGAGCCCAAACTGTCTGCTAATGTCAACCACTAATTGACTGTTATTCTCAAAAGACAAGGAAATCATGGAAACACATTCTTTCTCACCTCTGAATATAAGAGTATTAGCTCTGCAGTGGCAGGCTCCCTGCTCCATATAAGCATGTTTATCTGGAAATCCCTGAGCAGTATCCTCCATGATTTGTTGTGAAGACTTCGGCAACGCGAAGTGGGGAGCAGGACAAGTGCTGAACTGGTAGAACTGGTCATTTCCTGCAAACTGCAGGCTTTGAAGGACAACAGAGGATAAATTAGATCCTTTGAGCAAGGGTCACTTACTGTAGTTGTCTGACAGTGGTGCTCAGAGAATGGTCTAGAGGATGTTTGCCTAGAAATACATTTGCTTAGCTATTTGCTTAAACTACAGAGTCACTTGGACACCATTAGAGAGAAGGAAAGGTACGAGCTCTTTTGCCAGGATATTGATAGTGTCCTTGAAGACGTATCTTAAAGTTCTAGGCACATATGCTGAGCATCCTCCTCCATATTAAGTATGATTATTGTATTTAAGGGGAAGGGAGAGTAAGATTTAGGGTCATAGTTTAAAAAAAAATTCCTCCAATACAATAAAGACACAAAGCCAAAGTGTGAGAAGAGATAAGTCCGTTATTAAAAAAAAAATCAAAACATGTCTATTTTAAAATTTTTCTTTCTTTAAGACATTTTTTTAAAGCTCCAAGCAAGAATACGGCTTTAGCATATATCACTGGGGTAAAAAAATAAGCTAAGATTTTCCACTATGTGTATCCAAGGACAGTGAGCAGTTCTATCTCCAAGGCTTTAATTCATCTTAAATGATGGACAAACATCCTAAATGTCTTCTCATAAGATGATGCTTGTCCAAGTTTTCTCCCTGTAATGATGAAGAAGTATAAACTGAAAAAAATAGCTGAAAATAACTAGAGAAAAGGAAAACTGCAAAGGGGCTGTCTGCAAACACAAGAGTGTTTAGAAATTGCACAGTGTCCTTTGCTGTTTTGTGCTATGCGTTATTTTCAACATATTTATTTAGATTTGGAAAAAGATCATCTTGATGGTTACATTTTACCCCTTTCACAAATACTTCCATCTCATCCTCTCAGGAATTCTTCCCAGAGTTCTCTTGCCTTTCATTTTAAAATAGAAATATTTATGGTATTTTAAATGCTTCTTCCTTATGTAGATGGCTGAGCTGCTTCTTCCTTCTGCATCCCTGCACTGGCTCTGTCAAAGAAAGCAAGTCCTCCCTGATGGACAGGACAACAGCCTGTTATGGTGCAATCATTGTTAGGTCTTTTCCCATCCCCCACTTTCAATATTTACAACCTATCTTTTGCTGTGGTTCCTTTCTCTCCCTATTGTGTGTCCTCTTTCTGTGACTTCCTTTCACCACCTGCAGAGCATTTCCCAATTTGTCACTCATTTATAACTCTCCTTCTGTTCTTTCCCCTTCCTCTCTGTCCCACTTTTGTCAGACATTCCTGGTTTTCCCAGCACTGCTCTTCTGTTTCTTCATCTTCTGCCTCCCTCCTCCATCATCATGGCATCTTCTTTCACATTAGACATCTCTTTGCTTCCTTCCTCACCTTCCCCGCCCTATGCCTTAGTACTAATTGCCTTGCTAATGTGTATAGCAGGAAAGCTCTTCAAATCTTCACTTATTTCTTGGAATAACTTAAATACCTATTGTCCTTTGGTTTGAAAACAAGGCTATCACTCCAACCCCCACTCTTCCCCATCACTGAGCTGCCATGGGAAAGATCTGCAGGCTGGCAGGGACAACTGCAGCTCCATTCCTCCTCAGTGCGAGGAAAGACTCACTGATCTTGTCTCCCCGAGGTCCTCATATTTGCCTCCACTCCCTTTCTAAGATAAAACTGCAAAAAATCTCTAGTTTCTGAACTACTTTAAAAAAGTCTATTTTATTCCTACATCTCCTGAAAGATATACTTTAATGGAAGAAGACTCCATAAAAAAAGCAGTGTGATGCTAGCCCCTCGAGGATGGTAAGTCCAGCTAGCTGAGGTGTGGTATGAAGCCAGTAAGTGAGCCGCAGTGTGGAGGCCAAGCTGGCATACTGCATCTCTGGACTGTCACAACTGCTTCTTAGCTGGTAGGCTGCTGGTAGGGAGAGAAAAAGGAAGTGGAGATAAAACAGGCATCTAATTCACCTGGGTGAGGGAAGGGCATCTGAAGTGACAGAGACTCTTTCTGTCTCAGTGTTGTTTGTGTCCGAGGCTACCTACAAGGAGATGGAGAGGAACGAAAGACAGGCTTCTTCCTTTCAGGCTTATCACCATCACCTTGTTAATATTCCCTCCCCATCCCCAATACCATCATTGCTCTCAGATGGTCCACAGATGGTCTCAGATTAACATAAACCCATAGTCTAAATGCAATTGTGTTCAGCCATATTTATCTTGGAGATTATTGCCTCCATTTTAGACCTGAAGAAGGACTTGTCTTCCCAGAAGCTGGTAGGATTTTTTTTTCCCAGCTGTATGACTTTATTTAATGAACGAATCTATTTTTGTATACAACTCTTCCACCCATTTAGGCTAAGACACATAGTACAATGTCCTTGCCTTCTTCTCTGACAGACATTTGCTTTGTCTTCTCTTTTCCATTTGAAGATATTTTCAATGAAGAAAGGTTTCTTGCCTTCTCCCTGGAGGCGACATCCCTGTTCTATCTTTGCACCTACTGAAATTCATCTTGCTAGAAGGATCCCTACTAGGATCTCATGGGCAAGAGACAAAGAATCAGCTCCCTACAAATCAAATTAAAAGCTTCTTTCTGACTGTGATATGAAGACCATACTTATTTTCCAAAGTAGTGGACTGGAATGAATTGCTGACAAACATCCCAGTGCTCCCATGGGCATTGAGAAGGGTTAGAAGTTGTGGAGGACAACAAAATTAGAGCAGAATGTTACAATCCAAAACGCATAGCCTACTCAACAATACCAAAATTACTCAGGGGTGAGGCAACAAAGTCCACAAGATTTGTCTTCTACTTGCACTGTACTTGTGCACTCCATTGCACGCATTTATCTGTGCTGTTGTTTTTCCCAGCTTCCTTAAGCAATAGGGAGAATATTGTCCACCTTCAAAGCTTTTGCAGAATGGTTTTGTTTTCCTAACTTGACACATTCTCTGATCACTTGGAGGTCACAGATGTAATTAAATGGCAATAAATAGTGGTAGACCTCACAGAAATAAAGGTCCAATCAAGCCGTCTTTGTAATACCAGCATTTCATTAAGCGTGGGCAAAGCATAAGGTTGGACTATTGCAAGCTAGAAGGGCCCCAAGAAATTCCTCTAACTGCCACTTATGGATGACAATGTGACTGTGATGGATGATAATGTGATTGTGACATTTGCAGACAACATGAGTACTTTCTCAAACTGACTTGCTTCTATCATGCAACAGCTAATTCAAGAACCATGCGAAAGATCACAACCCATTCTTGGAGTAAAATGGCTACAGCTTTCAGAAGAGCTATCATTCGTCAGCTGGAGATCAACTTTAATAGCAGCTGGTACAAATCCGTTGCCAAATCACGGGTTTACTTCACAGTGATTGGTTTTGGAACAATTTGGCCCACTCTCCTTCTTTGTTCTAAAGTGTTTCTCATGTCTCTAAAAAGGAAAGGCAGAAGCAGCATGCAGCCTTAGGAAGTGCTTTTAATCAACCCATGTGATACAAATTAATTTTGCATAATGTCTCACACTGAATTCCACCCTGGAGGAGGCAATGCTTGATGTGTGGGCCAAGTGATTCATGGTGATCAAAAGACCTGTCTGGATTTTTTTTTCTGTAGAAAAGATTTCCTGAAATTCTGTGAGTAGAAAATGCAACAATGTCTTCACATGCTGGTTATCTTCAACCAAAATATTGATTGGTATTTATCCATTTGCAAAAATTGATCAAAGAAATGGACGTTTCTTTGCAAGTTTTCCTCCTATACAAAGAATTCCCATCTAATCTGGTATAATAAACACTATTGCACTGATGAGATTAAGGAAGATGCAGTCTGTAAGTGAAGTTGGACAGTGCTTTGAGGTATTTTCTTGGTGAGGCATGTTGCTAACTGTCATTATTTTAACAAAGTGCACCTCACAATAACTTGTATACTGTATATTGTTAAGTAATTAAAAAAACCCAGGTATACAGACATGGGAGGTGATTGATGACAGCAAGTTTTGGTTGGGAGAAAACACACAGTGTAGAGTGTATATAATGTATATTGTGTATAGCAAAACTATACTAAAGGATGTTACTGTAGGAGACCTTGGTGAGATGTAGGGGAAATACATAGGAAGCCGTGGACTCCAGAGAAGTCTGTGTCTACCCTGTTTAGAAATGGGAGCACAAGACGGAGGGAGAATTGCCTCTTCCTTCTTGTTAGTCATACTGCATAGGAGACAGTGAGCACGTCCAGGAGCTCTGCATTTAGCGCTGTACAAACAGAGAGCAAAGGACAGCACTTGTCCCAGAATGGCTGTAATGAAAAAGAAATAAGGACATTGGAGGACAAGAGCAACTTCCACCTCGTGTTTTTTGTAGATAGAGTTGAAGTTTTGTTGCACCTTGCTTTGCACTCATGGAGGAAGGGGAATTCATGAAAACTGCCTTTATGGGAGTCACTCAAGTTGAAAAATAGGGCTTTAAAAAGAAAAGAAAAGAGCGGGAGAGAGATAAAACTGCAACGTTTTACAAACCATTTCACCTGCCGGATGAGCAATCTCTGATGGGCTGCAATAAGCACGAGGTAACTCTCTGCTGTGTCTTTCCCAGGGAGTGGCTTGGAAGGAGCCTCCTCCTGCAAGGCTGACAGAGGCAGCAAGAGCCCCGCTCTGCTCTACCGCGCTGCTTATGGATGAGTTCAATAGGCTTTGCTCCTGTGCTCACCCAGCTGATTAAAAGTAATTTTTTAATGCCACCAGCATGTGAGCCACAAGGATCTGTTCATTATTGCTCAGCCGTGCTGTGAGGTGCTGCCTAGAAGTAATTAATTGGGCACCACTTTGGAAACATGGGAAAAAAATCAGGGGAAAAAATAATGGAGGAAGAGGGGTGATAACTTCCATTTTCCTTTTGGACTGGGGATCTTTTGCTGAGAGGGAGGCAGGCACGACCAGAGAAACAAAACAGATTGTTGTCTTATAATGTTATTCTCCACAGCTGTATGGATAAGCATGGAAATTCAACCTTTTTTTTAAATTTTTCCCCTGCCTGTCTTTAAAAATAACCATGGGACTTTCTTAATGAGAGTTTGTTGAGGGGCACTTCATTTTTTCACAAGAAGGAAGCCTGTCCTCATTCCAAATCCTTCCCTCTCCTTCATACCGGGAGGCACGGGAAGGTCTGAGCCTCAGCCAGCCAAGGGGCTTTTGGTGTCATTTGCAGAACATCTGTTCTTTCCCAGCTAGACCGCAAATCAGCCCAAAACGTTGTCAGGAAGCACAAGTTCATGCGAGGAAAGCAGGGTGGAGACACAGCAGCTGCCGGGCAGCCTATTTATACCTGCACCGTGCGCCGGGTGACGTCAGTAATTCCCATTCCCCCACGAGGCTGCTCACCCCACACATCAGCTGCGCTTTTCTGCCTGCCTGCAGACGGATTAAACGCCTCTATACCCAAACCAACTTTTTAGACAAAACGGTGTGCACCAGCCGTGAAAAATGCCTTTAAGAGCGTGAACCGTGCGGGCCTCCGTTGCCTTGCCTACCTCCCAAACTCACTCCCATGGGATGGATCCAGGCCTCCAGCCCAGCACATGCTGCTATGGCCAGTTCATCCTGGGGTGACCCTTTAACCCTGGGGATCCTGCAAGCCGGAGGCTGGAAGTGGTCTAATAAGAGGTGATCCTTAATCCCTTAAGGACAGGGAGGGAAGCACAAAGGAAAAGAAATATGACAGTAGAGGAAATATGACTAGAGCAAGTGAGGGGCATGTCTCTCTCCTTTGCAGAGACAGTGGCTGGGACTGCATGTACTTGTCCATGTGAAGTTTCCAGGCAAATCAGAGAGTGTAAATTTAATTAGAGAGGTAATGGCACGGTATATTTTGCATGCCTTTACCGGCTTCTGCTCTGAGAAGCATATGACTCATCAACTTTCTGTTTTGCAGCGTGTAATGCAGGTACCGAATGCAGAAAAGAAAACCAAGCGCCGCAAGAAGAGCTCCATCTGTGAGTTTTGTGACTCCCCTCTCTCTGCAATGGCCCAAGTCCAGGGCTGACAACTGCAGAAACTGCTGCGAGAAGGAATTTCAGGAATGCATGTAAAAATTAATAAAAACATCCAATAAAAACAATCTTGTGTCACTCTCAGCATCCACCCACTCCAGAGCTAGCCACCCTTTACCATGACCCAGCATCAGCATTTCAGAGAAGACACGAGCTGCCCTGTTATCTGTGGCCCGAAATAAATGAGGTCAGGCCGCCTGCTGCTGACACCTCCATCCCAGCAGCGCTCTTCTCTGAAGCAGGGTTGCAGTCACAGTTCCAGCACGTGGGGAAAACGGACAGTGCTCTCACATTTTTGACTTTAGGAATGTTCTTGCACACTTTGGAAAAATAAAATAGCTGAAAATGAGAAGATTTGGTGGTAGAAGAAGTCATTGAAGATCAGAAAAAGAATGGAGAGGAAGTAGCTTTTGTATGTGAAACTTTTGTTTTAAAAGGTTATTGCATTTTTGACTCAGGGCATAACCAGTGTTTCTTGAGGTCTGGACTTTTTTTCCAGCCTGATCTTTGGGCTACATTTAATAGCGCTGCAGCATGATGCTTTCCTGCTATTTTAAGCATCAAAATTACGAGAGAAATGCAGGCTCTCCAAAGCACCCCTCCTCCCAAAGGAGCGGGCAGCCCTCCCAAAACCCCTGGGGCAGGCAGGCTGATGCGCCTCCCCGCCTTCAGCTCCCGCTAGCTTGGACCCCACCATAAATAATCCTTTGGCTTCTGAGCGCCGGCAGTGACAGTTATGAGGGAGGGCAGCTCAGTGAAGTGGCAGGGAGATGCCAGCCTAAGGTGGCGCGGGGATCCCCGGCCGCGGGCTGGCGGAGGCGGCGCGGGATGAGCAGTGGCGACGTGCCACCCGCTCTGGCGCCAGCCGCGGAGCAGCCCTGGCTCGGGGCCGTGAAGAGCACAGGGATGAGCAGCGAGTGGAGAGGGAGCGTGCAGGGAAGAGCGCGCGGGATGACTGTGGCCGTGCTGTGAGCCGGCAGTGCACAGGCTGGAAGGATTGCGCTCGCCTGCCGCTCGCTAGCCCTGCCAGGAGCCACAAACAAATAGCGTGTTACACTGAGGCCAGTGTTATCAAAATGGCTTAAAAGAAAAAAGGCGGAAGGGGCAGCAGGTCTTAGTTTCCCTTTACTCATTAGAGACCGCAGCTAATCGCTTGCTCTGAAAAGGCTTGCCACCAAATTGCTGGCTCTTCCAGCCTTCCTTTTCTGCCCTTCTCACACATAAATCCCTTATTCATCCCAGCCCTCCCTGGCAATCAGGCAATTCCTTCTGGTTGCCACCGACTCTGCCTGGATTAACCTCAGGTGGTCACAACATCGCAGGCTCCTTGAAAGGTGCTGCCTCTGAGCAACCGCTTCTTACTGTTTCATTCCTAAGCCTCGGTTTTAAAATCCCTCTGTGTATCTTGAACCAGCAAGGCTTTTCCCCCACAGGCTCTTCTAGTGGTTTAATAGCCTCTTGTTTCTCTTAAATGCTAGCACTGAGAGCCCTCAGCCTTGTTGGTGAAAGATGCTTTTGGGAGGCAGCGACCGCTGGCCCCGGCGAGCAACAGCCGTGTCCGCTCCTGCTCGGGGCTCCTGGCAGATGCCAGCTCCTGCCGCCTGCGCGGCCCCGGGCCTGCTTGTGACTGCTGACCTTGGCTAGCACAGCAAATTGTGCATTTTATTTCTATGAAAATGCCATCCACTTAATTTCTGCAATGTGCTGATGACAACTTTTTGATGCAGGTTGTTGAGGAGCAGATGAGGAGAGGTGGGCTACTGGACCTTGTACTAACAAACAGAGGGGACCTTGTTGAAGACGTGAAGGTGGGAGGCAGCCTTGGCTGCAGTGATCATGAGCTGGTGGAGTTCAGGATCCAATGAGGAGGAGGCAGGGCAGTAAGTAGCCT
>JAUBOD010000375.1:3189610-3270958 GCA_032353885.1 Nothura maculosa
TGCTGGAGCGGGAAGGTTGGACCAGATGATCTCTAGAGGTCCCTTCCAACCTTGAAGATTCTGTGATTCTGTGATTGTGCTGCAGCTTATTCAGCAGAAGGGGGAATCTGGCATTACCATCGTAAATGACTTTAGATGTTTTTGTGCTGCATCTCAGTAAAAATGCGAGCTGATGAAAATTACAGCTTATTGGCTTAGTTTTACATGAAGGTGATTGTATTCTCCGCTGTGTTCATAGCTAATTGTGTAAAAGCCTAATGCAATGCAGTCACTGGTGGTGAGGCTGGTCTCCCCTAGTTTTATATGCCCACGCAGTCCTAAGGATGTAGGGGGCAAAGCTGAATGAATGGCACCCCTGTTGAGGTGTTTGCACATGGTGAAGTGGAAGGTGAAGAGCTACCATAGCTTGTGTCTGCTCAGGAGCAGCCTATGTGAGGGCTTCAGCCATGGGAGAAGTTGCGTTCCCAGAAAGGGGAGCCTTTGGAGCAGACAACATGCATGTGGTGCTGGCCAGGTGAGTGGGAAAGGACTGACTGCTATAAGACCCTTATCTGCTACCAAGGCAGCTGGGGCTGGATGGATGCCCAGGTCTAAATTAAAGGGGCTTCACAACTGCTCTAATTTACATCCAATTGCCAGTGATCCAGTGGCTTTTCCAGCAGCTATAGCTCAAGAGCTGTAACACCCTCTTTTCTGGGTGTCTGCCACTTTGGTCGGTGGTTTGAAGGGATCCCAGTGCTAGTGGAGCCCTCGTGGGTCCCTCTTAGCAGGGTTGGAAATCTTAGTGTGCCCTGTGCTGCTCACCCAGGGCAAAACTCAACGTCTTCCAGCCAAGCTGTAGCCTATGTTTCAAACCTATCATCAGCAAAGTGCTTCCTATACATAGGGTATATATGTATAGGGCTGTGTGCTGTGATCTCTCTTTGTACATGTGATGAGAGCAGCAGAGACTTCTGCAAACCACCCTTACATCAGCCAGGAGTCAGTGAGTCCCACTGCAGAGAGTAAAAAGGAAAAAGAAAAGCACTGTCTCAAATGCAGAAGGAGACTATATACAATATTTTCCCCCCCTTTTCTTCTCCCTGCCTATGTTGGAATTAGTCAACAGTCTTGGCCTGCTGGACAGAATTGATTTTGGGAAATGCAAAGAAAGAGCATTTAAGACAAATATTTAAGCCTCCTATTCCAGCTCATTCTAGCTTCACTCTGTTTGCATTCATTTCAGACACATATGCTTAAGCTGATGCTCATTCCAGTCGCCCCAGATACTTACATGTTTTTTTTTTCTGTACTGACTCTGATCCCTAATTCTCGCTTGGGCGTGTGAGGAATTATGTAAGCAAAATCCCCTCGTGGACTGAATACAGGGTCAGATTACATGGATGAGGACATGGAGGAACCTTTACAGGTCAGAATGGTGATTAAATAACCATTTAATCTGGATGGATGTCAATACCTGCTCCTTTTCCACTTATTCCCCTTCTCCCTGTGATGGTGTAAGTGGGGAAATGAAGAAAGGAAACAGCATGAACAAAAATGCAAAAAACTTCCTCTGGAAGGTGTTCATGTGCCAAGTCATTAGGTGCACATAAAAAATGAATTTGGAATTGTAAAAAAATACTTCTTAATGCCTTGGGAACTATTTAAAAATATTTTGTTGTTGTACCTTTTTTTTTCTTCCCCCTCCGTATCACTTGGAAAAATCACTTGAATTGAGTTGTGGGAATAACCAGCCCAAAGAGCGCGAGCTTCAAAGGCACCACTTCATCTCTTTAAAACTGAGCACGTCGGAAAGAGGGAAGGCATGAAAGTAAACTCTTAATTCTGATCCCTAGTTGTTCGTGCATGAGTGCGACACGGGTTTCCCTCGACTTCCTGTAGTCAAACATCTACGAGCAGGATCTCGCTGCGGCGCTAGCAGGACACACGCCCCGCCACGGATCTGCTCGCCCCTTTTGTGAGCTCTAATTACCTTGTGCCAACAGCTGCATGAACCCGAGCGGGGAGAGGGAATATATAGACTTTAAAGACAGCTCATCTACCACGTGCAATTTGTACTTTACACCTCATGAATTTTAACAACTGAAGTTATAACGTCGCTGTTAACCCCCTGCGCGCGGGCGCCTCTGCCTTCAGCAGCCGTGCAGCGCTTGGCCTCCACGTCAGCGCGGCTCTGCGGCCAGACCCTTTCCTGGCTGCGGACGGGGTTTCGGCGTTTGCCTCACGGAGCAGAGCTCGGCAAAGCGGCAGATTTCCCTGTCTGCCTCACTGTAGGATTTTTTTTTCCCTAAAATACCTTGGTAACTTGTTAAAACCCACCTTTTCATGTACATTCAGAGTATCAGTAGTAGCAAATGCCCTCCAGATACTGCTAAATTGCCACTTAAAAGAAAGTAACAAATATAAAAATGCAGATGGCTGCAGTGTGGAGGTAAAAAGCACTGCACCACACGCAGGCTTCGCTCGCAGCCGTAGTTGGATGGCGACACAGGTTATCTTCTGCAACTTTTGTTTACCCTGCCATTGAAAATGACTATTGTGATTTTACAAAAGCACCTCAAAACACACGGGTAGAATCAGAAAGAAGCTTGCATTTATAACGTGGAGCTGCACATGCAGGGAAGCCCTGGGACCATGGTAATTTCCTATGGGCACTGAGACTGCGAAGGCAGCTTTTAGCCTCTTGGGCATGACGTAGTTGCTGGATTTCCCCATGTGAACGAAGCAGCTCAGAAGTCTGCAATTCATTAAACAAGGGATAGGGCAAAAGCCTCATCCGCTCTCTCCTTGCTGTGCCTGTGAGCTCCACGATCTTTAAGCGTGGCTCGCTGCTCATTCCATCTTGATACCCTAGGAGCCTGACCCAAAGTTCCTCACGAGACACTGCGGTGCCCCAGGCGCTGCTTCGCCTCCTGCAAGTTGATGGAGTGCAGGAAAGCCGGGGATGTGTGATTGGGTTGCTCGGCTGGGCTAATGTGCACTCTGAGACAAGAACAAGCGGCCAGCCCCTTAGCTAACACATGCTTACAAACATCCTAGAGATTAATAGGCAAGACAACGTGTACCTTAGTGCACCTTAAGCCAGATGAACATGGTCTAGGCTTGTGCACCAACTCTCGCTTTTAGAGTGCAGCAGCAAGAGCTTGCTCCCAGCAATCCCCCTTCATGTCCTGACAAACGCAGATCCATATGGTGCTGTCTTTTAAGCTTCAGTCTGGACAGATTTTCCAGTGAAACTTGCATCTAAAAGCTTTCTGTCCTTTGCTGTTTTGCAAGGAAACCTTGGAAGTAGTTCATGGGCAAAGGATACAAGCTCCCTGCCTGGAGATGGAGGTGGCATGATTTATTGCTCAGGTGGAAGGTGTCAAGGAGGATGTGCACTAGACCAGTTCTTATTATCTCTCATTGAACCCACAGTCACCTCTGGATGGGGCCCCATACTGCATATTCTGGAGCTGTGTCAAGTTCCATTGTGATTTTTCAAGGGACTGTCCAGCTGCTCCATGCTCTTCTCTGTGCAGTGAGAAACAGGAAAAATTGGCCCGTGCTGAGGTTTGTATGGCTGCAGCTAGAGAGTCGCTGTTACCTCTGCCAGCTCCTGCAAAGCAGCTTTCACACAGGGCATCCTCCTGTAAATATCTCTCTCAGACGAGTGCCAAGAAGGGCACAATTAGGCTGGACTGCTGCAAAATGAGCAGAGAAAGCATGGAGCTCCCTCTGAGCTCCAGCTGCTATGCACATAGGGTGGGAGACAGGGAGGAGACGTGGCCTCGTGTCAGATGGCTCTGGAGTCTCTGTGTCACCTTGCAATCTGCAGTATGGACAGATTTGGGCTGTGATTTGGGCTGGTGCTCGCCAGGTGCCGTGCCACGCCACGTGCTTACAATAGTGCTCAGTGCTGTGGGAAGGACTTTGCTTCCAGGGAGGCCTTTGCATTTGCCATCTGAATCGAATACCGTGCACTAAAAATAGCTGTGACTTGCCTATTGTTTCTCCAGCTGGCAGCAGCTATATTTACTCGATGCTTTCCGCCCTCAGTTGTTTCCAAGGCACTGGCAGAGACACTTCTAATGCAGCACTGACTCACAACAGTCACTGGGCACCCCGTCCTCTCGGTCCTCCCCTAGGTGCTCCGCTCCTGGCTGGTGAGGAGTCAGTCGGGCAGGTTCACGGGGAGGTTGTGCTCAGGAGTCACCAGAAGGTTCCTCGATGGCTCATGCAGTAATGGGAGTCTTCCTGGGGAGTGGACCTTTTGTGGAAGGTTCACCTGTGCACTTGTTCATTAGTCCTTCCACTGACACTCCACAGGAAGCAGTAAGTGAATACTTAACCCAAGCTTTTTTTGTATGTCTATTTGGTAAGAATTTAGTCACTGTTTATTCCAGACAAGGAACTACATGTTCTGCAAGGTCACTGAGTGCACGTTGGTCTTTGAAGTAGTCTGAACAATGACTGGAAGCAGTTCAATGTCAGTAAGCTCTTAGCTGTGATTGCTTGGGTTTCTGTTCTGTGTATGTGCGTCACATACACGTGTATGTCATACATTCATATAGTCTGCTGTGTATGTGATCTGATATCTTTTAATCTCAGCAAAAAAAAAAAAAAAAAGGAAAAAAAAAGATGAACAAGGTGTTTCTCCCAAAAGTGAATTTGGGATTGCTCCATGCTCATTCATGTTGTCGGTTGGTTATAGCAGGTAGCTAATAAAACAAACTAAATTATTTCAGGTTCCTTAGAAAAAGTGCCAACACAAACACTGATACAGATCCAGAGATGGAATTTTCACAACTCCTTTAAGTGAAACTCATTCATTAAGAAGAGAAAGCTCAAAGGATAAATGCAAGATGTTTGCAGTGTACTCATGAATACAGTGCAAACCAGGAAAGAGAGGATGTGGGACGAGTATATCACCTCCCAAGGTGTACCTGTAATTCACACGCCAACAGAGGAGAGGAATGCAGAGATTTCTGCTTTTCTGCACATAGGAGTGATCCTCACAGCCCTACAAGAAACAGCAGCAGTTCCCTGATTCTTGCAGGAAGTGCTTCTAGGTCGTAGTTTTTGATTCCACCACTGAAAGGACTATGGGGCGTGGAGCATGAAGGTACCGTGTGGGGCATAAATGAATGCAATAAATAAATAAATAAGCCAGGTTACTGAAGTGTTCAACCTGGACACTTCCTCTTCCATTAAAGAAAATGTGTTCCTGCAGAACAGATGGCAGAAATCAAAGAAGTCACAAAGGGAAATTTGCCTCTCTTTAGACTCCTGGATAAACTTGTGGGAATATCTGCAGCCTTTCCCTACTTTTCCGGAGAATGTCCTATTCCCGCAGAAAACTGCACCGGAGCATGCAAATCAATGCTATTTTTTTAGCACTATCCATCCCCACAGTTCTGCCCTGATTCCTCCTTTGGTACTGAAGGGAGCTTGGAAATAAAAGAGGCTCTGAAGCAAAACACCGACTGTTTTGAAAAGTGGCCATGAAGGAGTAGAGCGATTAGGAATCAGATCCTTCCTCAGAATGGAAAGGGGACGTGGCAAGGCTCCCAGGAGCTGGTTGCCATGTGAGCTTAGGGACGAGACCAGCCAGCTACATCCCAGCACAGGGGCTGCTAGCTCAGCCCACCTCCCTGCAAGGAGAAACAGCTGGGAACAGACGGATGGAAAGCGGTGCCGTGGGCTCCCTGGCCCGGGAGGCTCTCCCCTGCACCACCGCTGCGTGCCAGGATGACTCACATTTTCCACTGGATCCAGGGTTTGGTTCCACGCCAAGAACATGCTCCGAAGGGAGTCCACAGAGAAATGCAGGATAATTTGCAAATCCGTAAAAACTGTTGCTTCTCAGTGGGGTCTCTCGGCAGGTGCCGGAGCGCACTTGTAGCAGGTGTCACCCGCACGCACGTGATCCTCGCCGGATGGCTCCCCTGGGCCCAGAGCTGCTGAGAACCACTGGTGAGCGCCTGAGCGCGCCCGTCGCCGTCGCGGTTGTGTGTGGGGTGGTGTTTCGCCTGCCCCAGGGCTTTGCGAGCCACTAGCCTGGGAAGGGCAGCGTGGGAACACTGTTGTGCAAACTAGGAGGAAAAAAACAACCGCTAACCATAAAATGGCATGGAAGACCCCCAGGAGTCTTGTAGAACAGAATGGTGGAATGTAATGAATAGTCAGACATATGGTAAAAATGAATTAATGTCGAGTTGCCATCCACGCTGCCATTTTTTTGCTTTCAGTTTCCCTGCTGTGTTTGTCTCCTGGCATCACTGAATCGTGATTCGGAGAGAGGCAGCCAAGTAGCTTCTCGTGAAGCCAACATCACATCCTAAGTTGGCCAACAACTTCGTAGTGCTTTCCATTAGCTCCATCTGGCTGGAATCTCCTGCTTGTCCTGGTGGAGAGTGACCTGGCCTCTGTGACGTGAACCTTCATCTCCTGCTGCCTGGCAGAGAGGGCTCTGCTGAAACAGAGGCCAGTGACACAGAGCACAAGTCTCTCCAGCTGGATGCTACTATGAGCATGTCAGGTAAGTCTTTTCCTTGAGGAAATCAAGCATGCCACACACCTCAGACCTCGTGATCTGCACACACAGTGGTCTGAGCCTGATGCAAAAGCATCACCTGGAGCTCCCAGAGAGCCGGGCTGTTCAACACAGAGAGCAGTGCCATGGGAATGACCTCTGAGCGCCTGGTGGATTGTTGCAGGCAGCTGTGCATACACATGTGTGTGTCCATGTGCTGGTGCCTATGTGCACGTGTGTGTGTGTGTTCATGTGCAACTCCTCACCTGACTTTCCTTCCAAGAGGAAGAGAAAAAAGAATGCCAGGTGAGATGCGATAGGTTATTTGTCTTGGGGATACACTGGAAAAACCACAGGGAAGTGCAAGAACCGGACAAGAACAGGAGCACCATCCGCAGTCTCTGCCTTGCTGCCGTGCCTCTCCTGCACACAGTGTGGTTTCCGCACTGCACGCAGCGTGGACGGACACAGTGCAACTAATGCAGCTAATGCAGCTAATGCAGCTAATGCAGCTGGTGGGGCGGCAAGCCGGCTGCGGGGCTGCCGCAGCAGCAGCAGCCTCTGCTCCGCCAGCAGCTCAATCCTGCCCCTCCTCGGCTGTCCCCTGCGCAGCGCCCGCCTCACTGCTGACGCTCCGGCTCTGCGCACGGCCACATCGGGCATCCGCTCTGGGCACTCCAAACAGGCGCCTTTTCCTGCGGGAATGAGAAGGCTGCAGACAGCAAGGGTTGTGCAAGCATGCGGGTGCGTGCATGAACATATGTGCACCAGAATGTGCAGAAATGCAGAAGTCAAAAGGGTGAAAGAGGAACCAGCCTGCTGACATGGAGAGGTGTTCAGGAGGAGCGATGCCAAAGCCACTCGATGAAGAGGCATCTCTGCATCAGAGGGGCAATAAGGTTTTAAGCAGGGCTCCTTGCTGAAATCTAGACTCCGCTTTTCTTTCTAATCCAAATGCTTCGCCAGCTTAAAAACAGATGTCTTGGTATGGTTCCTATTCTTGGATTTCTTGGAAGAAGTGGGCTAAAGAACAGGAAGCAGAGCTCAGGCACTTGCATCCTTTGCTGACTCAGCCACTGCCTTGCTGTGTGATTTGGGGAAAGCCACTCATTTTTATTCCCCATATACCGAATAGGAGGGAGGGGAAAGAGAAGAGAGGGAGGCAGCATTATTAAGCAACCTTTGCGAGATGATTGGAAATACATGGTTGGAAAAAAACACACACACACAAAAAAACCCTCAAATGTCACATCACATGTGGTACCGAGGAGCGGTTGCTATGACCATCAGTCACAGAAAGCTGCTGTGCCCAGGCAGCTCATGCGCCGCGAGAACCGTCCTTCCCGTCACAGCAGCTTCGGCTGCACAGGCAGGGGAGGCCCCGGCCACCTGAAATCATCTTTATTATCTGGCAATCACCCATGACCCTGAGATATTTTTAATGCCTACATTTTTAGGGCTTTTATTTATTTTTTGCTTTTCCCCCTACACACGCAGGGCTCTTCAGACAGCCAGTCTGGTCTCTCCTGGCTTCTTTATTCAGCGCTTGTGCTCTTTTCCTTTCACGGGCATCCTGCTCGAACACCCGACAGCAGCGATCAGACGCGGGAACAGCTGGGGAAACAATTGGGTGCCAAATTAGAGCATCTCTTCAAGTAATTGACGGATGGATCAGTGCTCCTACTTAAAAAAAAAAAAAGAGGAAAAAAGAGATTAAAAAAAGCAAAAGGGAAGGTTTTGCCGTATGACTCACCGGTGTGCTGCCGGGCTTCTGAGCTGCTTAGAAGAGTTTGCTGGGCAGGTCATGGACCATGGGTGTTTCATGCTTTCCTGGCCAGAGTGTCCCTTTCCAGGAGCAGGGTTGGACTAATGAGGCCAGCCCAGCTCTTGCCATTCAGCCACCCCCAAAGCAGAGGGTCCTTCGCTGCTCTTAATACAATCCCACAGAGGTGGGTGTTTTACCCTGCTTTTGCTCCATCACTACCATTTCCAAAGTTTGTTGCAACCAGAGAGTTTGGAGAGGGCAGAAGGGTACTGAGACGGCACTTCTGCATGAGATGCCCAGTGGTCTGGAACACAAGCAGTGCTGGGGCAGCCAAAAAAGCAGGAATTTGCTTGTGTTCCTCTTGCTCCCCACCTTTTCCATCTCTAGAGCAAGACAGAAGATTTTGGCGGGGACAGGGAAGGGGCTGCCATGGGCTCACACCATCTCCTGCCTTCCCTTGCGGCTCAGCCATGTCTCTTTTTTCCCCCTTCTTGCTACTGTAATAAGAAAAAAGTGGCTCAGCCAATTCTCTTCAACCTAAAAGCTTAAGGAAAGAGACAAGGGGGGAAAAATGCGAAATCAAATGGATTTTCTTCCTTTCTTTTCTCTCAAGTAGATTTTATTCCCTTTTTATCCCTCAGCGGAGGCAGCCACCGGGGCGCGGGGCTGGGAGCAGCAGCAGCCAGGGGGAAGGATAGTTGTTGGTGCCGGCAGCAGCAGAGCCGCTCTCCCGTCTGGGAGAGCTCGTTACTGCCCTGCGTTTGCTTAAAATACGGCTCTAATTACCTGTTTAAACAATAGCTCTGTCCGTTCCGTGGTCTATGAAGACTGCACGCATTTTAATTATCAGGAAGACCTTGGCCATTCACCTTTCTGAGGTATTTAATGCTTGCAGTCAAATGCCTGCCCTGCTGTACTCTGTTACCATGCCACCTCTCGAACTCTCGCCGGCAGAAAACCACGGGAGATCACCGGCGGAATGACATTCCCATGCGGAATTTTCTTCTGCATAATCACAGTGTTTGGGTTAATTTTGCTTTGCTGCGCACATTAATCCTTGGCTCCCAAACAAGAACACGCAGGCCCTTCTCTCGCCTTGCCTTTTCCCCTACGCACACATGGAGGAAAAAAAAAAATAGAGCGTAGCTTGCGTCTTGATGTGTGATAATACTGTAATCCTATAAATGGCTGCCAAGGCTGCTCCTGCGAGGGGAGAGCCGGTTGCAGCAGAACGGCAGGGCCTCCCTTCTCTTTTTGCCTGGATGCTGCTCCCTGTCTCCCCATGGAGTTGCCATCCCCATGAGAAAGCTGGAGTAAACTCAGCAAGTGGTCAGAGGGTCTGAGGTTGTAAATCTCAGCAGCTTCTGTCTCAAGAAGTTGTGAGGAGTTTCCATGAGGCTGGAGAAGTGCTGGGCAGGTGGCAGGGGTTGTGGGTTTTTTTAATTTTATTTTTTTCTTTTATCTTTCTTTTTTTCTTTTTTTTCTTTTTTTTTTCCTTTCCCTTAAAGAGTTTGTAAAGCACAAAGGAGCCTTTTGGGAGCAGAGGATACCGTCCTGATTTAGGGTAATTGCCTGTATGTCATGATTCAGCAAACCAGCCCAACGCTTGTCCTCCTCTGGACATGATTAACTGCACATGATTAACTGTAAAGACCGCAGGGATTTTCCATGGGACTCTGGCACGTGCTTCCATGCCGCGCTGCACCGGGGCCACGCTCAGCACTACTGAGCAATGTGGGGTTGCTGGAGAGCCTGAGGAAAAGCTCAGCCCTTCCGCACCGGCTCAGGCTTTGTTTCCTCCAAAATTGCCGAGCTGGAATATTTCAAAATATTTGCTCAGCTGGCCGCGAAACGCGGGAGTTTCTTTGTGGGCAAAGACTTGTTCCTTCTGAATCCCAGCTGATGGCCACGGAGCCTGGATAAACCGGGCTGGTGTCCGCACGGGCTGCTCCCATCCCTCCCCTCCGCTGGTGGCAGAGGATGAGCAGAGGGAAAAGGGAGGGGGAATACTCTTCTCCGCATGCCCCAGTTTTCTTATAATCTTTTTTTCTTTCTTTATTCCTTCCTTCCCTTTCTTTTTAATACCTGCTAGCCTTACAAAGCTCAACGATGGATCTCTTTCATCTGCTGGCCTGTTTTCCACCTTTGATGGCTAGCCTTTCATTTTGTGCTCGGGTATCCTCCCTCAAAAGTTGCCACGCTGCCCAGCTGGCACATTTGTCTCTCCCTGGCTGGATGCAGATGCGACTGCTCTGATTCCAGGAGGAGGAGGTGAGGAAGGCCCCAACGTCGGTTTTGCACAACCCAGATCAGTGGGAGGAAGGCGACGCTATTTATTCTCTTTTTTCCACTGGGCTCTTAGGTGTCCCAGCAATGGTAAATCTTAACTTTCATGCTATAGTGCACCGGGATGCAATTTACTTCAAAGACAGCATAAATCCCCTGGCTGCTGCTTATATTGCAGCACTGTTATATAAAATGGGCTTATGTGCCTTGGTCTAGGGAAGACCTGTTTAGCTACAGGAAGGTGTAATTTTAATAGGGGCAGAGAAGCCTACAGAGCTCAAAAGTCAGTGACCAGACTGAAATGCACACTCTGAAACCCAGATCACTTCCAAGAGCAAGCCTTCAGCTTTGCTAAACAGCCTCCTTATTTCCCATCCCTTGTCCAGTATGGCAGGTTGTTCAGGCCACTTCCAGCAGCTGTGTTGCCCTGGAAAACCAGTCACCTGTGCTAGCTGAGCAAAAGATAAGCCAGAAAACCTCCAGTTAAACTCCTAACAATTCAGTTTCTTGGGAATAAAACTTGGGAAGTTGGATATTTCATGAATACAGCTTTCGGAGTGAAAGAGGAGAGAGGAAATTCCTTCTGCCCTCCATAGCTCTAGCATATTAATAATGCCTTATTTGCAAAGCTGTTTATGCATCCCTTCCCTTCCGCCGGGCCCCGGCTGTTTATCTGCTCTCATCAGAGCGCTGCTATTAGCTGCCTGCATCGGGCGGCAATGTTTCATCATTAGCCAAAGTTGCTTTATCTTAGCCAGGGAGAAAGAAGCCATTCCTCACAGAACCACCCATATTTCATGGCCAACTAAGCAATATTGCGAAAACATTGAGATTCCTCAATTTCCTTGATCATATAGAGCAGATGCTGATTTGATGCTAGGAAAAACTGATTAGCAAAACCCTCCCTGGCTTGTATGTCACGGTGCTGACAGCACAAGCGCAGTGCGCTTGTCCAGCAATAGAAAGACTATTACCAAGCGCATTTTTCATGCGGCGAGAAAGAGCCTTTCTAGCTGTTTCCATGTACCGAGAGCGAATTTCCCCAAGCCTACATAGCAAAGTGCCGGGGTTATAATCCACTCCCGCACAATATTGCCTTCAAATGCGTTATCGCTGCAGCTGTAAAATCCCGTCCCCTCTCACGCTGGAGCCCCACTGTCATTAATCGAAGGCTTTCCGCGGCTGGGGGCCTGTCTGGCCTGCAGGGCTGGCTGTGAAACCAAGGGCATTACTGGATGATGTTGTCACACGCAGTCGTGCGGGTCCCTTTTAAGGGAATGGCCAAGACATTGTGGCGGGGGAGCTGAAATCTGGCGTGTATAATTTCCCGGAAGCGTATAGGCTCGTGGAGGCTAAAAATCGAGATCAAAAGTTCAGGGTTAAATTCAGCTGCCAGGTCTAGATAAGCTTATCTCCAAAAAGTGGCTTATGAGAGATCTGCTCCGGGCTGAAACGCTTAAGAGGTGACCTGCAGGATTCGGCGCCGTGCCGCTTCCCCGGGCAGCTTTCCCTGCATGTCTTCCGCCTCGCCTCAGAGATGTGGGAGCTCCTGGGGAAGGCAGCGGGGCCGGGAGCCGGGGAGGAGCGCGCACACAGCGGGACCGCTGTGCTCCCGCCTCTGGCCTCCAACGGATTTATGCGCTCCCGCCCAAGCGTGGCATCCCAGGGAGCATGCCGAGCGCTGAGCTCCATGGTTTTGTTATTACACAGAGGCCTGATGTGGCCAAAGCGGAAAATTGGACAGTTTTTTTCCAAGTGTTTTTCCACTCTCTGAAAAAAAAAGACTTGCCTGCAATCAATTGTAGGAGTGGAACAACCCTCTTAATTTATTTTAAAGTGTCCTTCAGGACTGCCTCATTAACAACTGAATTCCACTTCCAAGGGAAAGAAGACGCAGGGATCTGCTCCCGGGTTCAGCGCCCTTGACTTCATCCTGCTCGTGTGTAGAAAGGAAGGAGGCAGGAGGGAAACTCCCCCACGAGAGAGATTCTGATTTTTGCTAACGCAAGGAGGGCAGAGACAACTTGCGCCGCAGTCCCCATGTCCCCATGCTGGGGATGTTGTGGAGGAGCCCCTCTTTCCTTGAGTTAACGTGTTTTCCCATGTTGGAGAAGCACAAGGCATTTTGATCCTGCCCTTCGCTGATGTGGGTCACATCACAAAAGGTTTCGTAAATTTTCAGCTCCCGGCATTTGCATCGCATCCGTTGCACGGCTGCTTGATTCTATCAGGGGCGGCCGCGGCGCATGGGAATGACAGGGTTCTGGGAAGGGCAGTACATGGGAAAAAAGGTCATTTGGCCAATCATTTTGCAACCTAGCGGCATGGTGGCCTTTGTAGGGAAAAAGAAATCAATCTCCTCAGCCAATCTCTATTTTTAAAGCCCGTGTGGAAGTTTCCAGGACGCAGCGCGGTGGCACGGCTGCTCATTAAACAGCCGGGTGCCCCATGTCTTAAACTAGGCGGTTACGGTGAGAAATTAAGACAGAAGCAATAAAACAGGCCTGGAGGGCTGCCAACACTGTAAAACGGCATCAAAGAGGAAGGACAAGGTGTGATGTGACCGGCACACGCGTCCACCGCCTCTCGCATCCCGCCCCTCCGGCGCAGCCGTTTAGGGGAGCACCCGGATCCCACCAGCGGCTCTGCTTTACTGAGCCCCTTGGGCCCCCAGGCATCCCCTTCCCAAGTCAGATATAGAGCTTCTTAAAGGTCTGGGAATACCAGTTCAAACTTGTAATGCTCCCTGTGCTCTTGCTTCCCTTCTTTTATTTAAAGGCAAATCACGACGTTGTGGCAAGAAAACTCACATCCTTTAGCTTTCAAACAAGCTTTTGTAATATTTAAGAATAATAGGTACACTGGCAAAGCTTTACAAGCCCAGCAAGCCTCCACTGGCCATTTTGCTTGTGGAAATCCATGCATGGCAGTGGAGACAGCCTGAAAGATGCAACTGCCTTCAGCTCCGCTGAGTAGGGACCCAAAGACAGGCAAGCATCAAATGGAGGATGTAAAAAAGAGACACATGAAACAAACTAATAGCTTTTCACCTCAAATTGTGTCGCATTTCTAATCTACCAAGTGTAGATGTGTCAAAGATTGCTCCTTGAACTATTCGCTGATTTACCCCACAGAAAATCTAGAGACCAGGAAACCTTGTAGAAGGACTTTCTTGAAGACAACTATTTGATATTTTTATTATTTTCCTTCCATTTCTGTGGGCCAGTGATATATAAATATATATATGCAGATATTGTATATCTGTATATATTTATATCATATATACAACAGGTGAAAACATAGTTTGTTACACAGTCACAGAAACCCGGGGCTAGGGGTGGGTTGCAAGAGAAAAAATGCAATCCTATACGACAAAACTTATCAAAAAGCTTCCACAATTTGAAAGACAAAATTCTGGAACTCATATCCCATATGAGTTCCCTCATATCCCATTCATATCCCATCCTCCCAGCAAGGTCTTTGACACCTTGGCAAGCAGTAGTTTTGAGCCTGAGGAGCCAAAGAGTGGTAGGATGGCTAAAATACGCGAAAGCATCGGATGAGGCACAGGAGCCTCTTCACACCCTCCTTCCAGAAATAAAGTGGCCACGGGGCATTCAGCTCCAGCGAGACCCGGTTAATCTGTGCTTGGATTATCCCAGCTGCATCTGGATTTAGGAAGCGCTTTAGCACAGGCTAATCCTGTGCCATGTGCAGCCCATGATGACTCCGTAATCACGGTGCCTGACTCCTGGATGGGCAGGCTCTGAGTGTGAGGGCGCTGGAGCACTGGTGAAGGGCGGAATGGTCTTGATTCCCCTGGTTTTCAGGAAAAATAGGGTGATGCAGCAAAGGATGGAAGGGAAGACTTTGGGGCTGAAGTGAGAGTGCCTCTTGCTTTCTGCTGACCAAGGCATCCACGTCACCGCATTGGAGGTCCTCAAGCACTCTTTTTTCCAAGTGTAACAAAGTTGAGTACGTGGCTCCTCCAGGAATGTTCCAGGGAAGGTAACTCCATCTCTGCCTCCGTCCCCTCAAGAGGCAAATAAGTCATGGCACAGCTGCTGTGGAAATCTCACATTTCGGGAGTAACGAGGAAAAAGAAAAAGATAAAGCAGAAAAAGGGTGTTTTCTGGGGGTTTATAGAGAAGCAAAACATCCTGGCCAATAAAATAAAATAGAATAAAATAAAATAATTAAATAAAATGATGGAAGGCATGACTTTTTTTTCAAGTAAAAAAAACATGCAGAAAACCCACCAGATTTTTGGTTTGCCAAGCTGGCGGAATTTGCCAGCTGCCTGAACTGGGGAGGGAAAGCCAGGGCTGGAGAATGTGAAGCGCTGGTGCTCGGCACTCCGCAGCTCTCCTACTGCGGAGGAGAGCGTGGGGGTGGCTCCGGAGCGGCTCGTGCCAGACCCTGGGGCAGGGTACCTCTGGCGAGCCCCGGCATCCCCGGCTGCTTCCCAGCCTCATCCGGGGCCCCAGGAGCACCGCCGAGCCTGTAATTGCTGCCGGAGGTGACAATTATGGGGGTCCTCCGAGACGGAGGCGGAAAGCAAAACAAAAACCCGACCTCAAGCAAATAAGCAGAGCGGCAAGCGGCAACAAATAAAGCCCTGCGCCACACAAAGCCTTAAAAGAGACAATAAATAAAGCCAATTAGTGCACAGACTTAGCACTGGCTTATGTGCAATGAGTCTGGCAGGAGGGCCAAGCGGAGAGCCGCTAGCTGCGGAAGGCCCACATTGCCTAGCTCTGAGAAAAACCCCAAACTCAGTCAAAAAACCCCAGACTGAACAGCTCAGAGGAGCGGCCAGATGAGGGGAGGGAAGGAGGGTGGAGAGGAGCAGGCCATAGTTAGGGCCATTTATCAACCTTCTTCAGCTCCACTGTGTGGTGTCACTTGCAAGAAATGCTCATTTTGGCACCCGAAGGGCCCTGTGCGTCGGTGCCTTTGCAAGCCCTGTCCCTAATAAAAGCTGCCTTGCGGCCCCGTGCTGCTCTGGGGCTCAGATACACAATGAGCCGCTGTGCTCAGCGTGCCATCGTGCCTCTTAACTCCCGGCAACTCCTACCTAGCTGCTGAACGAGCCCTGCTACAAACCATTTGTGTAAATCACACTGAAAGCAAGAAATCAGAGGGGGGAAAAAAGGGCGCAGAATAGGTATTTCAGGTCATGAACTGCAGGAACACCTGGCAGGTTGTTTAAAAGAGATGCAAGGCAAGACGTTGACACAAGATCCTCAGGATGAATTATGCATGTGTGTTTGCCCGTGCCCGTGCGTGTCATGTCACCGCATTGGAGCCGGGCAGAGGCCGCCTCGGTGGCTCCAGCGGGGTATTCCGGCCGCTGCTAAGTGGAGCCCTGAGGAGCAAGGCTGTGCACCAGGTGCTGGTGGCGTTTGCAGCGTGTGGAAAGGGAAGAGCCAGCGGGAGAGGGATGCGGGGGAAGGCAGCGCTCAGCACTCGCGTACTCTCCTTGGCTTCGCTGCCCCCCCTTCCCACGCGCTGCCACTAATCCGCGGCAATTAGCAGTGCTGCTCTCCGAAGGAGAAATCCCTGCGGCGGCGCCAGGCGGCGGCGCGCAGCCGGCGGAAGCGGAGCGTGCCAAGCGTGGCCGCCGTGCGATCCCGCGGGTGCCGGCGGGGAAAGGCCGCCCGGGAGCAGGCTCTGCGGGCAGAAGGGTAATTGGAGCGATGCTCCTGCACAGCGGGAGTGCCAGCACGTCAGGCAGTGGGAAAGCCTAGGGGAGAGGGGGAAAAAAGAAAAGAACAGGAGGAAAAGGCCGGGAATGGAGGAGGCCAGGCGTGCCAGGAAGGTGTGACAAATGAAAGTCGAGCGCTGCCGCGTGCCGGCCTGCGCCAGGGCTGGGGCTTCTCCCTCTCATGCCTGCCGCTTCCTCACCACGGCATCCCAAGCATCCTCTGGCTCCGATGCTGGCCCTGCTGGCGGCACCAGCCAGCTCGGAGCTGGGGAGCCAGCCCCTAACCCCGTGAAGCTGTTCGGGCAGGGCACAGAGCCCACTCCATCCCACGGCATCCCCTGTGCAAGCAGGAATCCCACTTGGAGCAGGAGCTCCACGCAAACCGCGAGGGAAAAAGAAGGGAAGGGACCGCCAGCGGGCTGTGAAATGAGAGGCCGTTTTGTTTTATTAAACGCGAGGCCATTTTGGCCGGTGTGGAGCATCTATCAAAATGGAGACAGAAATGTTTCTGCTTGAACGTGACGGGGCCAAATCGGCTTGGGGATTCAGGCAGTCCTCAGCCAATTAAAATGTCATAATAATGCACCCCTCCTCCAAAAAAAAAACAAAACAAAAAATCCCACAAAACACAAAATAAACCCACAGAAAAATAACCCAAAACAACCCAAACCTAAATGTTGTCTGCTAGTCATGAAAGGTATTCAAGAGAAGAAATCATTCCCCAGCTAGAAATGTTTATCCAAAGGGTCTCAGCGAGGATATCGGTAAGTGAAAAGAGAGAGAAAACAGAAAGTGGTAGGAATCCAGGTTCCAAGCCCGCAACCTGCTCCATCACATTGTCCATGTTGGTGCCCCTGGGAGGGATCTCTGCAGGTCCAGGCAGGTTCTGCCTGTGCTGCAGGTCTTGAGCTTTGGGGTGGCTTCATTGCAAATGACAGTTTTCGCCTCTTTCTTGAATTTCCTAGCCTTGATGAGTCTTTGGGAGACATGTGTCCCCCAGGTATATCAGCAGTAATGGAAAGTGCCACTGTCACTACAGGCACTAACTCATCATCTTGATGACCCATCGATCCCTGGAAGAGTAGAGTGGAGGGTAAAATAAATGTGGCTGGCTGGGATGGGAGGAGGAGGAGAATACTGAAGACCTTCAGCTTCATGGGCCACTGAAACGAATGGGGAGCCTCTCGCTGCCTCCTGTGGACACCAAAGCAGGTGCTGTGGCGCTCGGGAGTCAACGACCCGCTGCGGACCTGCTGGCCCTGCAGGCTGCCACAAGCCCTGGGGACCCGCTAGGCGCCATCGCCAGAGGCCGTGCCGTGGCTAATTAGCGCTGCTGCAAGGGGAGCTAATGAGTTGGGGGCAGCACAGCGCTAATTTGCCTAACCTGCTTCGGGGACCCTGGCCAGGGCCTCCAAGCAGCGCCTGGCTCTCCTCCTCCTGCTCATTTAGGTCTCCTGGCAGGGAGCTCGGCTGGCACGAGGCAGTACAGAGCCCCTCGTGACACCTCCGTGTGCTCCTGGGCCACCTCCTGCCTGCCCGTCAACCACACTGCAGGTTTATTTTTCTTCCAGTTGTTCTTATCCCCTCATCCCCTTCGTCTTAGAACACTATTAAACTCAGCAAGGACGATGCAAGCAGAGCTTATTGAAGCAAGTCCCTGGCCATGGCTAAGTTGAGGGATGGCTCAGGACAGGGAGGCTGGACCTGACAAGCAGGGAAGCTGCCCCTGGGTTGGCAAAGCATCTCTCCCTCTCTAGCTCTTGATCTTTTTAGAACCACTAAGTGTTTTTGGCGCCCACGTGCCTGGCTCTCCGCTGCTTGGCGACCTTCCTGGCAGGCAAGCTGGGTTCAGTGCTGCATCACAGCGAGGCAGGGAAGTGCGGAGAGGCGCACGCAGCGAGAACAGGGAGAGGAGTCGCAATACCCGGGCAATCTGCAACGCAAGCTTGCAAGGATGCCTAAAAACGAAGGGTGAAGCGGCCCCCAGGATTCAGCCAGGACGCTGCTTTGTTTGCAGTGTGGCTATTCCAGCAGTGCTTTGGTCAGGAGGGGCCAGGAACACCCCAGCGGAGACGGGGACAGACTCACCTCCTGCAGCCAGGGACGCTTCCCGCATGTGGCACGCGAGCGTGCGCTCACGTGCAGGCACACACGGGCCTTCTCTGGCAGCCTGGGGGGAAGGGGAAAGAGGCCAGCGGAAGGGAGATGTCCTCTCTGCAGCGGCCTGCTGATTAGCTGCTCCCCAGCCTTCGGGCCGGGAGGAACAATAAAATCCTTCTGAGGACTGGGTGGAGGCAGGGAAATGTCACAGTATGTTGGCTCCAAGTGCGCTGACCGAAAGGCCATCAGCCAAGGGCAAACGACGCCAAAAATCTTGGTGGAGAAAAACATAAGATGGGCCAAGGAGCGGTTCACATTGAGCAGCGAAGCCTGGGGCACTCAGCTGCCTTGTCTGGAGGTACCTGTAGCACATCTGTGCATCTTGGGGAGATGCCAAGGACTGGCACCTGGAGTTTTGGCTGGTGGGGCCAGCCTGTGCTTTTCCAGCCAGCCGTGGGGAACGCACGCAGGGCTACTGTGTGCAGGAAGCAGTGCAGGTGCTGTAGGCACAGGAGGCCCCTGGGGTCCTTTCCGGCAAAGTCTGCCTCAACCAGGTGTGCCCAGGGCCTCTATGTGGCCGACAACCACAGCTTTCTGCAAGGAGAAAGGAGCCTGCATGACTCCAAGCCCTGGGCAATCCCAGCCACCCTCAGCTGTCCAGCTGCAAAAGGCAAAAGGAATTCTCGTCCCGGTGCCCAGCTCCCTTTGGCACACCTCTGTGGCTGGGGGCTGCCCGCGATGTCTCTGCATCATGGCATGGCTGCTCGTGCTGGCCTGTCTCTCCTCACCCAAGCTGCGAGATCCTGGGCGAGCCTGGCGGGCCAGCCCTGCTCCCTGGAATAGCGCCTCATGGCGGAGGAGTTTCCCCTCCTCAAGTGACCATCCCCGACTGACTGCTGCCTGCATGGAAATGCAGACGTCTCTCCCGCCAGCTGAGCCTTGCGTGCGAGTCTGAGCACGACAGCTTTGTGTCCCTGCCGAGGAAAGCACAGTGCTCTCCGCGGCTGCTCCCCCTGCCCGGGACAGCCCCAGCTGCGCAGCATTGCAGGCTGCAAGAGCTGGAGCAGAAGCGACCGGGAAGAGCAGAGTAAGGGGCAGGATGAGGAAAAAGATGGTCATTAATTTGATGCAACCAAAAAGCTGTGGGAGCATGAGGAGAACAGGAAGTAATAATATTAAAAACACATAGACTTAGGCATTTGCACCCTGCTGATGCTTATGATGGAGGACTGGGATGTAGTCTGCTTGACTCCAGATTGTTTTATGCATTTTACGACTGTGCCTATTGCCTGCTCTCTATGATGGAGATGGGCGATCCCACCTGATAAAGGCATGTGGCTGCTCTATGCTGGCAGAGCTGAAGCCAACCAGCAAAAGGACAATGTGCCATCTGACCCACGGCCAGCAGCATCCCCCTGTGCTGGGACTTAATCCATTCCCAGGCGAAAGAGAACGAGCTTTACATCCTATCTCAGGCAATACGCAGCCCCTGCTGTTGCCCTGTTGATTTTGTGGCTCTGCAATCAGATCTCACTTCCCATCTTTTTGTCTCCCCCATTGCTGTGTGCGAGGCCTGTGCAAACAGCAGGGGAAACAGGCTAATTGCCTCTGGAAGAGAAGCAGTGATAACAGTGACGCTCAAAGAGCCGTCAAAGGCACATGGTTAGCAAACTGAGAACACAAGGAAAAATACCGCCCCCCCCTCCTCTATCCGTTAATCTTAAGTATTACTTGTACCAATAGGAGGGAGCGCGGCTCCGGAGTGTGGCGCAGTGGTGATTTGCGAATGTCCCCTCTACTGGGACATGCTTAACTGAAAAATTTACTAGTCAGGAGGTCTCTCCAGGAGCCAGTTTAAAGCCCACAATCCCTAAGGCTCGCTTCGGTGCAGCACAGCAGCTGTCGGCACTGGATAAAAAGTGAGGAGCAGGACAAGAGTGGCAGCGAAAGGCACTAGAGCGCTGCTTTATGGCAGCTTTATGGGATACAGGAGGACACTGGCACAGCCATGGGGGATTGCCTGTAATTACATGGTGGGCTGCCCTCTGGAGAGGGAATTTCAGTGAAACTTGGGGCAATCCTGTGGGACTGGAGAGAAGGTGAACAGCTTGCTCCAAGCCTCTAATTCGGAGTGGTTAGACCCAGTTTTGCTGCCCTGCAGTGTTAACTCCTGATACAGATGATCACAGGGGCCCATTTTGCCCCAGCACCTCTAGGATAAGAGTACCTTGCCGGCTGCCATCGCCAGCAGGCAGTGTAAGGGCTTCCGAGCGAAAAAACATGATAGTCAGTGGAAAGAGGGATACACTCGCCAGTGGTACCAAGCGGCAGCAGCGGCTCAGCCTTTGCTTCGCCGCAGAACGTCTGCAGCTCTCTGTCCTGCTTCCAGTCTTTTACTGATTTCTCTGCCCAGCTGGGATGGAGCGAAAGGACCTAATGAGCTTCTTCCTTACCTCTTTTCCCACGCCTCCCCCAGCCTGTGGTCCGCTCCTGACGTGGACCTGTGTGCGCGGCCCCAGCATTGGGTGCCCGGCGCATCACTGACACTCCGCAGGCATCCTCCTGCTCTCCTCCCTTTTCCAGGGCTTCTCCTGCAGACAGCCACATTCTCCTGGGAGGAAAGTGCTCTCATGCTTGGACAGAGCGATGCATGGCTGTAATAAATGCATCCTTCCCACGGCAGGGAGGGATGCCCGCATTAGAAATGGTCTTTGGGATTTTTTTCAGCAGGCAATCAAGGGCTGGCTTGGGGGGAAAAATCAGTGCCCTACAAGCACTGTTAGTGGAGAGAGGCAGGAGCTGCCCTTAGGCTCCGAGCTGCCAAAATCTGAGCTACTAGCCACTCCTTCAGCATGGATGGACAAAAACCAAGGCAGGACAAAGGGGAAAACTTTGTCCCAGCCAAATGCTAATGACTGACATTTCTCAGCTGTTAAGAACAACTGGGCTCCTGTGAGCTGCCCAGTGGCAAATAGCTCACTTCTCAGTTTCTTAAAAAAAAAAAAGCCCAAAACACCAAAACAAAGGAAACAAAACCACTAAGCCACTGAGAGGACCAGAGCAGCACACAGAGCATGTCCAGTTCTGCTGCAAGCTTTTTCCGAGCCTGGGTGAGTGCTCTACTTCGGGGCTCTGGCAATCAGAGTTGATCCTAGATGCGGTCTTGCTCCCCCGCTGAAACTAACTTACTCTCCCCACATTCATATCGGGAGGGAAGAGGGTGTCATAAAAGTAAAAGCTGCTGATAGAGGCTTCTTATGCTAGGAAAAGGGGGGAAAAAAACATGCGAAAACACAAATGGCAATGCCGGCTTTCAGTGGCAATTAGCAGAGCTTTAGGTGGCAGGTATGAGGAATGCATGGAATTTCAATCTGCGCCGGGCAGCACCAGGGCACGGGGCTAATCTCGGACTTTTAAGAGCAGTTATTACAAATAGTTTTGTTTGCACTGCACACAGCCCTCCTCTGCTCGCGCAGTTCCCCTCGCCTCCCCCGCCAAGCTCCTTTCGTTCCTTTTCTCCTTTCACTCCTCCTGCCTTCAGGCAGCTCTCGTGCTCTGTGAAGCCCAACACGGCGACGGCAGCGCGGCTGGTGGTGCTGCTTGCATGGAGAATCCCGGCGTTTGCGGCTTCTCCCGGTGCCAGTTTGCATTTCTGGTGACAATACAGCCCAGGAGCTCTTGGCACAGCTCTATTGACGCTGCTGGTGCAATGCCAGCAGAGACACTGGCTGGGAGTTGCTGTTGTTTCTGCAGTAAAGGAGAAGTTAAAAAAAGAAAAAGGAAAAAAGCTGAGGGCGGCCGAGCCATGGGCCCGTCCCCGTGCCAGCTGCGTGTTCTCTGCATGGGGACACATGGCTGCTGCACGGAGTAGCTCTTCCCAGGAGGGTTTCATGCTCTCCTCCATACCCTTCTATGCCCCAGGTCCTGTCCCCGCTAGGGAGCAGCCTGCAATGAGGGCTTGGACTGAGCCAGTGTCGCCTGACCCAGAAGTGGGGTGTTATTTATAGCATCTGGCACCCTTCCACCTGGAGCGCGGCACCCACGCCAGGGTGGCTGGCAGTGAGGAAAAGCAGATCTTTTCCCCACTGCAATGCTGCTCTTCCCCTTTCCTAGGGGTAGCATGGGGAATACAGAGACATGGGGTCACTGGCAAGGCCGCTGCGGGTCACTGCCTTGTTCAAGGCCACACGTGTGGGAGCCAGGGCTGCTCCTGGAGGATCCACGCTGGACTCATGGCCACAGGACTGCAGCGACAGCCTTGGGAGAGCCTGGCACTTCTCAGGAAACCACCAGGATGCCGAGCCCTCCTGGGGTGCAGGACCTTGCAGTGCTTGGATATTGTGTGAGTATTAACAGGCAGGAGGCCACGTTGCCTTCCCTGGCATGGGGACTGCACGCCTGGGCCTGCCCCGCGCTCCGCCTGCCTCATGCATCACCCGCATGACAGCCGAGGCGTTTTTTTTTTTCCTGATGGGATACAGAAACCGGGTCAGCCGGCACGTAAATCCGCGACAAATCCATGTGGGATTAGGCAGGCCGCTGGAAGGCAGCACGGCGCGGTGCGGCGTCCGTCCGCACTGCTGTGGCTGCATCCTCGGTGCTCGTGCTACGTGCAGCGCACGAGCAAGCGTGCGGGTGCTGCGCTTTGCGAGCTCGCCCGTAATTACCGCATCTGGGGCTCGCTGGGCCCTGGCAGGACAAAGTTCACCCCCCCCCCACCCCGGCTTACTTCCTCCCCAAAGACCATTATCGCTCATTTACATCTAAACTAGTTTTTTATACGGGTTTAAGTGCTGCCCCTCCCCCTGCAATCTCAATGCAAATGAACTAAAAAAGTTTGCTCTCCAGGCGCTCGAATGCTGCACACTTTCTTTTTCACTTCTTATTTAAATCACACACTGTTTTGGGCTAAACCTTTTATTTCCTCCCAATTATTATTTCTGGTGTGTTTTCCAGAGCTTTACAACATGGCATCTGATTAGACACAAAGCTTCAGAATAAAGCCCTGTTTTTTTTTTGCTTTTTCTTTTTTTCCCCCCTTCATTAAGGACACAAAGGAGTCCTGTGTGATCCTAGCAGCACTTTGGACATTAATACAGCTTTACACTCCCCAAATCGCATCCTGGCTGCCCGCAAAGCAGCTTGTGGAGCAGTTTCGAGCCTTTCCACGCTGCTCGCGCTCGGCGCAGGCGGCTCCTCCATTCTCTGGCATTAGTGTTCCTGGATTAAGCGGTGCTGGCATGTTGGCGCTCGGGCCGCCGGCTCTGGCCGTGCGGTGGCCTGGAGCAGCCCCTGGATAATCCTGCGGGCACAGATGCCCCAGATGCGCACACAAGATGGAAGCTGCATCTGTGGTTTCCCCACAGCCAGAACCTTTTAATAGAGAAAGGTTTTGTCTAACAGGCCGCTCAGGTAGGGATACCAGACTTTTAGTTCTGATATCATTCCAGGCTTCTCCTTTGGGACCTTGGGCAATTCAGGTTATCCCTGTCTCTCTTAAAATCCCTATCTGTAGAGCAGAGATATTGCTGCCTGCAGTAAATGTCTGCAGAGTGCTTGAACAGAAGGGTTATTACTGTTAAATATCTGCGCAGCTTTCACCTCAGCTGCACCGGGAAGCAAGTGAGTAGGAACCACCTCCGCAACACGCTGCTAAGCAGAGCAGGATCTTGTGGTGTGGGAGTGAACGTGGACTGGGAAACACTGGAAACTGGGAGCTTCTGCACACTGGGATTTTCTTTTTCCAAAAATTCAAAATACTCCAAATCTATTTTAAGATTTAACTAACTGCTGATGTCTGTGGCTGCTGGAGTCTTGTCTTCATTTTAGAAACAGCTGAGCCAGGCCACATACTGCCCTGAAAGCCAAACTATCTTTCCTACCCTTCTATGGAGCAACACATATATCCCAGATGCCAGGCTGGCCACTTTCACTTATATCACACTGAAAAAAAAAAACCCAAAAGCCAAACCGAATCCCAGTGATCCAGGTCAGGCCAACCTCTGGAGCGTACGCACAGGCAGGAAGGTCACGGGCACCGCAACGCCAGCGAACAAAACCCCTAATTGGATTTTTCTGTGGCCACGTTCTGGTTCCAGCGGCCATGCCTTGCTCAGCCCACCTCATGCTGCTTTTAGACTGCTGAGACGCAGCCTATTTTTGCCCAGGCAAGGACAGTTATGATACTTTGTGTTGCTAATTCTGTAATTCACATTGTTTGTGTTGGCAGGGAATTCCGCACGATGCTTTATCTATCTCAGCCGCTCTCCCTCCGGCTGCTGGAAATATTCGGAATTATTATTCCTGGCTACAGGGGCCGCGCTAGGTCAGGGCGCGATTATTCCCAGGTCACGCACAAGCGCCCGGTGCTGGTGGTCAGGAGCAGACGGACGCAGGGAGGGCGGGAGGGAGGTGCAAGCTCCACGGCTGGCTGGGGATGCACAAAATCTGCAGCAGGGCCCTAGGATGTTGTTCCAGCCCTGCAGTGTCAGGGATGGGATGGAGTAAGCGGGGGGAAGCGAGGGGGTCCGTGCTGCTCCATGGGGCTGGTCTGGGGAGGGCAGTGGGGTTTGTAGGGGCCCTCAATCTCTGCCCGGCTGCGGGGCTGTGGCGCGGGCTGCGCTGGCGCAGAGCAGCCCTAAATCAGCCGCTTATATTCATAACCGCGCGGATGCCGGTCCCCGGAGCTGCGAGGCATATCACAAAGGGCACATTTTTAACACTCCTTTTAATCCCGCGATCCGGCGCATTTAAGCATGAACGGCCTTGCATTTGAACCTTTGTAATGCCTTTTCGCGGCGCCCCCCCCTCCTCCGCCACCCCCAAACCGCAGCCTGCTCTGGAGAGAAACTAATTAAAGCTGCCCGAAAGGCTGCTAAATATTAAGAGCCCAATAATGGTGCAGACGCTGGGGACGTCGCCATCTGAATGACAAAAGCCACTCGGTTTGCTGGCAAGCCGGGGGCTGCTGGGTGGCAGGCGGCTCCCAAGGGCTCTATGGAGGCAAGGGGCATTGCCCGGGGTCGGCGCTGCGGCTCCTGCTGCTCCTCGCTGCATCCTGGGGGCTCTCAGTGCCGCCCGGAGCAGCCAGTACTGACGCTGCTGCTGCAGGAGCGGACAGGCGATACCAGGGAGGAGCCCCATGGGCACAGCTTTGGTACTCGTTTCCTTAAAAAAAAGAAGAAAAAAAGAAAGGGAAAAAGAAAAAAAAAAGAAGCAATTCAACTAAGTCACACCTCCCCCAGAAAATTTAATTCCTGCAATTGTTACGGGTAACACGTGCGATTACTACAGCTGAGAGAAATGATAAAAAGCATCTCGTTTTCTCAGCTCGTTTGCTCCCTCCGTCTGGCAGCGTTTTGTGTGCAGGCGGCTCCGCCGTTTTCCTGAGGTAGAGGAATTGGAAATGGGAGCCGAGGAATAACAGTGCGAGATGTTTTTTTAAACTGTTTTGCAAATGCTCCGGCTCCTAACAACCAATAGACAAGCTAGAGCCCTTGGCAAAAGCGATACGACAATAAATAATGCAGCACTTTGCAGCACTATTATAACGGTGAAAAAAACCTCCGTGCTGCCTTATTTAATATCCAGATACTACCTCACGGTGTGGTGTGGTATCGTGTACCGGTGGGAGCTTTCAATAAATACAATGGCACTGCGACCGATTATTGCCCTGCCGTGTGGCATGGGGAGAGCGGATGTGCTTCTTCCTGGCAATTCCTTGGGGCTGGCTTCCCATCTCGTAGACGCATCCAGCTTGCCGTCCACCAAGGGAAACAATGCTAAAATGGGATGGGAAGCAAAATGTTCTCCCCGTTGATGGGGACTTGATCAGTACTTGGTTGTCCTTCTGCAGTTTAGGGTTCCCATCGTGCATCCTTTAGCAAGCTGGATTCAACAGAGAACCTTTGAATGAAGCTACTAAGGCAAATCCTTGGAGATGCTTTAGGGTGGAGGGGCTACAGCCTCACTGGGTCCTCTTCTCCTCCTCCTCCTCGTCTTCCGTCATTGCTGGCACGGCTGTAGCTCCATTTCTCCATTTATTCCCACATCTCTGGGGTTCAGCAGCAAAGCAAGCTCCCCAGTGCCTGCAGATCACGTGTCACTTGCACCAGAGGGACAAAGCACAGCGTACTGACCACAGCTTGGTTAGAAATTTTTGATTAAAATGTCTTTTCCATGAGACAATGTGACAGCTCATCAGAGCTGATATTTCTATTATTATTTTTTTTCCCCCAGGAACAAACTAGCTCCTAAAATGTTTTGCAGAGAAAAGGATGGAATTTCTACTTAAAGCCAAAGTTCGGAGGAAGATGGAGTGTCAACTCTGACTGGCCAGGAGCCAAATGATTAGGTCAAGCAAATCCTTTAGCTGAGCAGAGCTTGCAGTTGAACCTGTGTCTGAAGTACAATAAATGAGATCCATGGACTTGCTTAGGATTGCAAAGTTGTCCTGAAACATGGGATAGAGAAGGCAAAACAAAGCAAAAAACTTCCCAAAAATAAAAGCAAAATAACCAAACCAAACCAAAACACACACACAAAACAACCAACCCACAAACATATACAGGAAGCTGTCATTGGACAAGGAAATTTTCAAGCTTCAGTCCTGCTCCCAGTTATCCTTACTCTGAACTTACCCATTAACTGTCCAGGAATATCTCCATAATTTCCTTTTCTCTTCCTCTTATATAATATAATGTACATACATTATATCCAAAGTATTTTATATACAATCTGCATAGGAATTTTCTGTCAAATCTTCGGGGTTTGTACACATCATGCATGTACACGACACATATAAGGGTATCCACAGCTAAGTGCAGATTTTTACAAAAATTCCCTCTTTGCTTGAGTTGTAGAACCAAACTCTGTTCTGCACCAAGGCTCGAAAATAGTAGAAAAGTTAAGATTTTTTAAAATATTAATATAATCTTAAATGTTGGTCTCGATTAAGCATATGCTCAAGTCAGCTTACTGAAGTTAAGCGCATCATTTCTTTGCTGAAACGGGAAGGCTGCTGAATCAGGACTCAAGACTGTAAAATTGCCCAATTGCCTTCAAAATTTCTGGAAGAAAAAAATAGTGTGCTCTGAAAGCAATCACAAAATGCATTTGGTATTCAAAGGGTATAAGTGAGTGCAGGGCTTATAATTAAATCCTTATCTACGGAGCTGCTACTGGCTGACTGTACATTCTGGGTAATTTTTAATGGCATGAAATTCCAAAAAAAAATAAAAAATAGCATAACGATTTTTTTTCAGAAGACACAGCTAGTTAGCTGTATTTCTGCAACAAATCCATTACTGCAAAACAAGCTCCCGATTCTGCGAGTCTTGCTTTTAACTATCAAATATACCAAGGGAAGCCAGAGCAGAAGTTAACAGATATTAATGCAGAAGAGCTTGCGGGAGTGGGGTCCAAATTAAGATAAGGATGGAACAGAGCCCTACAGTGTGCAGTGGAGGCCAACCCTCCTCTTCCACCCCATGGCTCTTCCTGTCCAAGTGCTAGGAGAAAGCCCATGGCCCATCAGTGGTAGCTTTAACTACAAGCAGCCAGGTGAGCACAAAAGCTCCCTGCTTTCCTCTCAGCTGCCTCATCATGTTGTATTTTCTTTCAAATATCTTCTCACCACTTACTACTTGCGTGAAATGCCCGATGATGTAGGAACAGTAGTTTGGTAAGTACCATCACATGTCAAAGGAAGGATTCACAGGGACAATGTTCACATCTGGGGAAATTATTTTTTAAAAAGGCTGATAATTTAAAAGGCAGCTTGTCCGATTTTACCCAACCTTTTGGGAAAATTCACCTGAGTCCCTGAGCCATTTTGAGGCCAAGCAGGTTTTGCATCCAAGCATAATGTGGCAGTAAAGCTTAAAATGGAAAGTGCATGTGTGCTTGCTGGAGAGACACTGTTGTCTCCCCAGAAAGTACTGTCAGATAGAGGACAAGCTCTTATCTGGTGTAATCTTCCGTTATAATGTGTTCTTTAAAAATATATCATGTCACAATTACAGAAGTGAACACCAGGCCTTTCCTACAATAAAATTTGCATGACTTCAACTGCAGATAAATTTTATAGAAAGGACGTTAAGTTGATCAAAACGTAGTGGGGCCACTCGTTCTTGACTGGGTTTTCCCTTTATCTCACACACCGGGATCAGTACATCAACTCACGGAGATTGACGCAAAGTTCCAGCATCTCCGGGCAGATTTACTCTGACCGTGCCGCCCGGCGCGTCTCCCGTGGCGGCAGTGACTGTTCTCGCGGCTGTCCTTCTGTGGCGCCGGCAGGGGAATGCAACACCCTGATCACATTAGCAGTGGCAGCCGGAGGAGCGAGCAGAACGCGCCTCTGGAGAGGGTTATTGCAGGGCAATGACACAGACAGGCCAAAATATCTCCTCCATGCACAGGAAGGGCCTGCCAGGTTTCCATGTCACGCCCCCTGCTCCTTCGCTGCCTCAGCCACAGAGGGGCTGGTGCTTCCCGCGCTCTTCACTCTGCTACCCTGGGAAGGTCAAAGTGACGCTGCTGGCCTGAACAACTAGCAAATCATTGCAGCGAGGCGCTGAAATACAGCTAAGCTGTTGGGTCAGGCCGCGATGACAGAGGGACAGGGGCAGGTGGGATGTCTGTCTCAGGAGCTGCTGGCCTGTGTCTCTTCACACACCCTCCACCTGGCCCGTTATATATTTGCTCAGCCTCCCACTTACACTACTGTGGGGCTTCAGGGGGTGCAATCTTTGAACTTCTATTTCATGACCCTGGGTGATTATTATTATTATTTTTCCCTTGGTTTTGCCTATCTGTAGGTTTTATTGGCTCCCGTAGGCTGGTTGCTAGGTAGCTCCCACTCAGGCTCCCTTCTGCTTGCCCTTCACTTATTGCAGATCTCGCTGTATTTCCCCATCTTTTAATTACATTAATATCTGCTACACTCCAAAGGAATAAGAAGAAAATAAGTCAGGAATGGGCAAAAGCCAGTCAGCACAGCAGGCCTCCATCTTTTGCCTTCATCCTTATCCCTCCTTCCTGCTTTTTCAAGCAGAGCCCCTTGGGTCCTTCCCTTCTCTTGAGAAAAGCCCGGGCATCTCTTGAACTCATTTATGCACTTCTTCAACCGTCTTTTCCCCCACTAACTTATTCCATATGTTTGCTTGGCTTTGCTCTCTGCCACGGCTCCTTGTTTACTCCCAGCTTCTGAACCCTTAGATTGTATCGCTGGAACTTCTTGTTGATTTAATGGGATCATCAGACTCGCTTTTAAACTTCCCTCTCTCAGGCTTCTACCCCAGGCCGGGCCCAAAGTCTAGGGGAAAACAACACACAAACAGATTGCGCAAGCTAAACGTAAGGAATCCCAAAGCCGACAACCACAGGTGCACTAAGCGCCGAGTCCCCCGCTCGCCTGCAGCTCCTCAGTTGGAAACAGATGCTGCTTCCTAGCCGCGTGTAACGGGAGACTGCCTGCCCTGCAGCCATGCGTGCAGCGAGTGCTCTCCTCGTGCTGCCCTCCCGCACGGCCAGGCTGCCGGGTGCTCTCCTCATGCTGCCCTCCCGTGCAGCACCCCGCAGGGCCAGGCTGCCGAGTGCTCTCCTCGCGCTGCCCTCCCGCACGGCCAGGCTGCTGGGTGCTCTCCTCGTGCTGACCTCCCGTGCGACTCCCTGCACAGCAAGGTTGCCAAGGGCAGCAGAGCCGCCCCAGGGCTGGCGGCAGCCGAGCTTGCTCTGCTCCAGGACGCATTGCGGGCCCAGATCGGATCACCAGGCGCCGCTTGCTGCCCCTGCCCCCAGGCATCGCAGGACTGCAAAGCCAAGCTGTAACTCCCCGCTCTGCGGAAAATACATGACAGGCGCTTTCACGGAGCTTGCGTAGGAATTATACAGCCTTCGCGCTGAGAAGGGCCATAAACTAGCAAGGGGGGATGGTGGCAGAAGAGAAACTTAAAGCGGTGTCTTGCGCTGCCGCATCCACGGACTGGCCGGCTTTAAGGGGAAAGTGCAGCAGCTAGAGGTCACTTTTGCCCTTGCGAGAAGCTGCCCGGAGCCCTCCCTGTGTTTGAAGTCCCAATTACCCCATCCCCAAGGACTGTCCCCCGTTACACCATGGAAATGCTTGCCTGCTGCCGTAATATCCGGCCACACAAGGCAGCTTTGAGCGCAGCTTTGGGAGAGCAGAGCTTGCTGCCCTGTGAGTTGGAGCTCCAGGGAAGAAATTCCTGTCCCGCAGCCATGCGTGTCTCTAAGGCTCGGGAGGAGGAAACACCCCTTGGCCCAAACAAAACCATCCTTGTGGATGTGCACGTGTGCCCTGCCAGCTGCGGAGGCTACCACAGTGCCTCTGTGCAGAGGAACCACGTCCTCTGTATGGAGTAACCTCCAAGAGCATCCTCCCTGCCGCTGCTGTATGTCATCTATATGCTAAAAAGCAAGGCCACGTCATCACCCCAGCGCTGGCTGCAAGGAGGGTACGGCATGAGGGTGAAAAATATGGAGCAGTTACGTAATCAGGACAGAAATAATTAGATAGATGAAATCCTCACAGAAATAATCCATCTCTGGAAATGAACTGACAGTTTGAGAAATTTAGAAATCTTCATCAAACTATTACGAGCCCGAAGAGTGCACGTGCTTTGTTTTATAGGTTCTTAACATATACTGGACATGCAAGTATAATTAAGGGTTTGCACTCCATCTTTTTGATATCAGAGTTGGACATTGGAGACCAGAATAAATAATCCGCAAATGAACCTTCAAAAGTGAATAGTCTATCAATTTAAAGAAAATGGCAGCTGGCATATAAATTACTTATCTCCTTAATGCTCCATTTTCATGCTAGAGAACTGGATTCAAAACAGAAAAAAAAAAAGAGTTAAAACACACCTACCACGTTATTATTGAAGCCAGCTTTCCTTAACTCACTGCATAAAAGGAAAATAATAGGAGTAGAAAATGATTACAGCTGACTGCAGCCTAGGAGAATAGAAAATGTTTTCTTTCCATGAAAAAAGTGGTGCTAAAGGTTTACATGGCCACGGCTTGGGCGCTGCAGCAGGCGTGTACACGGGGGCTGGATGGGTGCATCGGGTCCCACGCGGCTCCTTACAGCCCACATTCCCCAGCGCAGATGTTTGCTCTTAGCTTCGCTTTCAAACAATTTCCAGGCAAGTCCCCTCCTCACTGCGCCAGTAAAGCAGCGCCTAAGGAGGCGCTGTCATCTCACACCTTCGCCAGGGGAGGAAATGTGTTTTCCCTTATTTTAACGCCTGTGGTTTGCTAGGAGTATTTGAGACTTGTTTGGTAATACCTGCTAGATGCCCTGGAATGATGGAGCCGCTGTGCTGGGAGCCAGAAGCCAGACTCTGTGGATGATCCATAAGCATCCAAGCTCCTGGCTGCCAGAGTGCAACCATCAGTGTGGTTGCATCCTAATACATTGTGGATCCAACTATGTTGTGGCCCCCTCCACAGCCTTAGCTGTTGTCTTGCTTATAGAAGTTGACCCTAGCTTAAAGCTCATGCTGCTACTTATTCTTTCTCTTTTCTTTTTTTTTTTGTTTTGCCTGTTGGGTCCAGCCCCTGGAACATGTTCACAGTTAGAAAAGTCCACAGAGCGGCACAAACTCTTTTTGTGCTAGCTGGCACACAGGAGGAGCTCCCAGCTCTACCTCCAAAGAGCAAGGCCACCCCAGCTGCAGCAAAATCACCTCTTGTGTCTTGCTGAGGCCGCCATCCCTCTTACCTGTCTGTTGTGATTTTGAGAGAACTCTGCCATCAAGGTGGTGGTTATGCTGGAGGAGATGTCTCCATGAGAATGGCTCTCTACACCAATTTGAGAAGAAATAAGGTGACCTCTGCCTAATAAATAGTGCAGATCCCTTGCGTGGCAGCAGCTCAATCGACTGAAGAGGTCTGGAGTCATCCATAGCCTTTCCTGCAAGTGCACACACAGGTGAAGGCCAACACCAGCTCCTACAGCTGCTTCCTACTCACTGTCTATAAGGATAATGCCAGCACATCTGGATGTCACGCTGGACAAAGCTGGTCTTAAATCAGGCTACAGTGGCTATTGGGGAGCTCATTTCCAGAGGCTGACAAAATGAGCTTTGAGTAGGGGCTCTGACATGGAGGAGGGGATCTGGGCGCTCTGCTGGGGGCTGCAGCGAATGCAAACAGCCTTTCAGACCTTAAAAATGCAAATCTTTGGGCTATAAATTCACTGCTGCATCCAAAGCAGTTGTTAGTTTTCCGTGTTTATTTATGATTCATTACAATCTGTGTTTTTATAGATCTCCTACTTTAAGTTTTGCATTTAATTGAATGAGAGTCCTGGTATCTTTCTGCATGTGTTTATGTGGTTTTCATTAACTACTGTGCAATCCAAGAAAGATCTTTGTTAACCAAAAATAAGGAGCGTTTGTTAATGTTTAATGGAAACAATAACAATAAAATTACACAATGATAATTAAAACCACCCCAACCGTAAAAGCTCCTTCTTAATGAATCATATTAAGAGAAGGTTCAAGCGTCTATTTATGATCTGGGTTGTGATTTACGGGCTAAATCCTGCCCTCATATGCCTGCGTGAGGCTCCCCTTGATTTCCATGGGGGCAGCACGTGTAGCGGAAGGAGGCAGCTTTCGGATGCGCGCTCCAGGAGGGAACCTTATTCCACGCTGACACAGTATTCGCAGAACTAAAGCGCAGCCCTGCCGGCTCCGTTGTTAAAAGCAGAGGGAACGGGAAGCCCAAGTCCGCTGCACATCCTCGCGCTCTCCCTCCCCGTAAGCAGCTCTTGGGCGCGTTCCAGCGGACGGCCCCAGCTCCCAGCAGTGATTTATCACTAATTGTCACGACGGAGCCAGCGCCGTGAGCGGCCTGCGGAGGAAACAATAACCGGCACAGGCAGGAGCACCGGCGCGAGCGGCTGGCGCGGCGTGAAATGTGCAAGAATTCAGGTCTCGTTTGCGCTAAAATTTCCCCTGCGCCGTGCCGGGAGCAGAAGGAGACCTCCGAGCGGATGCCGTCCTAATCCGCTTTCCTTCTGGGTCTGTTTGCTTTCCCTGCGTGCATTAAATGGGCCTGAGGGCGAGTGAGGACGAGCCCTGCAATGTTGCTGATTTGCGCAGAGGAGTCAAGAAAGACACGCCTGTACTTGTGCAGCTAATCAGACATTACCAAGCTAATGATTTTTAATTAGTCAGATATAGATTTTTTTTTTAATCTGGATAATTTTAGGGCACGAGCTGATAGATGTGCAAATAAAATCCCCAGGCAAGGCCTCTTCAGCGGTATTAGCAGAAAAGGGCCATCTGCAGAAACAAACCCCATCGCCACCCGCTCTGCAGCCTCGCGGCCTCGCTTAACACGTCCCTGATGGTAGTATGCTAAGGCAGCAACCTCCAACTTGACGGGGGATTTAATCTTAAGAGCCTGAGAGCAATAAGACAGGGCTCTGGAGGCCTGCCAGATTTCTGTGCCTTCCTCCTGGCCTCGGCCCCCCTGCACAGCCCTCCTCTGCACCCTTGGCCGTGGGGCTGGCCTCAGGGATCTTGCGCAGCGAGAGCTGGGCAGAGAGCCGCGATCCGAAAGAGTGGGGGAGGATGCAGAGCGCGCTGCCCGTACTCGCCTGCCTGTGTTGCCAGCGCGACTCAGTGGTTTATTTTTTAAAAAATGGAGCCCCCTAATGTCTATTTAAACCAGCAAAATTATACATCTCCATCAGGCTTCGAGATAGAGAGCCAGACCCGTAGAAAGCTCCTCCGCTTGCTCAATTAGCGCACGCGAAGCAAGCGCCCTCCTTTCGCAGCACAATGCAGGCTGCTCCTATTATTCCTGGCCTCCCAATTATCTCCGGGAATCTTTTGCTTAATGAAATTTCTCTCCCTCCCCTCCCCGGCTCCCCCGACTTGTGGAAGCTTGCAGAACCAATTTAGCAAAATGTTGGAAAGATATAAAATGTAACTACATTTTTTTTTATTTCTTCCTTTTGCCATTTAGTCCGTGGCTCCCTGCTCTGTTCTCAGCTGTGTCCTTCAGAAGTGAGCAGATCAGAGTGGAGAAATGCATATATTGTGGGTGTTGGGAGATGTGAATCATGAGAATGGAGACAATTCCTTCCCCTTGATCACAGTTTGCCCACTTTTTCATTAAAAGGGAGCCTTAAACAAAACTCTCACATCTGAACACCTCCAAAATTGGGAATCAGATCTGGGTTTTCATTGTAATTCTGCTAACACCTATGACAGTAATGGGTCAAGCCAGACCTTGAAGATGAGCCATTCCCTAATGGTGTCCTGCCAAAAACCCAGTGAAGATCAGACTGGGACTGCAATATCTCAGAGCCAGCTTCCAACACTGCAATATTTGCCTGGCTTCATTTTTTTCCCCCATCACTCCTCTTTTCTGCTTTTTCCTCCCATCTACAATCACCACTTTTTATTTTGAATTTTTTTTTAACAGGAGATCCAAATGCTCCATCCATTGCCTTTTCTCATATGATCGCAGTGATTCTTTTCCAGATCAAACCTTATTGTAATAACTTCCACCTATATTTTTAACAACATGTTTGTAATTAAGAGTAAAAAAAAGTCTGATACTTTTTTTTTTCTTTTTCAGTAGGTGCCACACATAGCATTGCTGTAGTTAGTTTGCTGTGTTGGTGCCATGGTGTCTCTTACTGAACACAACATTTTTCAAACAGAGAGGCAAAAGCGCCCTTCCTTCTCCCTGATTGATGTCCTTAGGAAGGATTTGAGTCCCCAGGTCTTCTGCAAAGAGGCAGGTATCTCTGGTTTAAAATAAATGATTAGCACTTCACAGGCATGCACTGTTACTGGCTCCAAGAACCAGTCCTACCGAGTGATGATGCATTTGGCAGTGTCTGAGGAGGGTCTTGTGTAGCCTGAGCATCTGAGCCTGTGTGAGATTGGAAAACTGGGATGTAAGTTTGCTGAAATGTTGTGAAAAGTTGCTAAAAAAATGATGACAATTAGTTTGGAATCAGTCAGCATCAATGGGCGTCAGTGTGCAGCTGAGTTTCTAGTGAATATTTATCACCAGAAGTGTTGTTTTTTTTCAGGGAAAATACAGAGTTTTCCCTGGATCCCCTATCTATCCCTCTCCCTAGGATGGACAGGAAAAGCACAGGATTGAGAGCTTTCATTAAAGCCCCCTGCCAGGATTTCTCCATTTCAGGGCTATTGGGTTATTTTGGCTAACAGAAAATCTCTTTGGGGAAGGAGGAAGAGATAAAAAATAACACTAAAAAATTACAGCTCTATGTCAGGTCTTCTGCTCATGTCCCTGAGGAGAAGTTCACATTTTCAGTCCAACCAGCCAGGTTGAGCTTTACGTGGGAAGGAAATGAAGAGGCAGAGCCAGCAGTCAGCCACTCACATGCCTTAGGCACAGGGCAACACACAAGTGTCCCTGGAAAGTCAGAAACGTGCAGTGTGACAGATTTACACTGCTCAGGCAGCTCTCACTGCTATTACATCAATCCCTGCAAAACGTGTGCTTACGTGAGAGCATTAATGTCCATATTTTTAAAGGCATTTGTGAAAGTGCAAGGGATGTAGGCCAGCAAATTGCATTTATACTCTAGCTCCTTGCGAACGTATAGCCCTTGCAGGCGCTGTCTTTCGGCACGTTGGATCTGCAGGTGCTTTTCGGAAAGCAGTGTCTGGGACGTCCCTGCCAAGCCAAGTAAGCGATTCGACATGTGGGGTGCCTGCATCCAGGTCCTGCTTCAGCTCCCAGCCCGGAGGAACAGGCGCCGAGTTGCTGAATCGAGGCAACGCTCCTGGGCTTCATTCTTGCCTGTCCTGGCTCCAGTTGCGGAGTGGAAATTGCATCAGTAGCTGAAAGCTGGAATGATAATAAGGGGAATGTAGCTGCTGGCTGCCAGCTGAGACCTCTGTCAGCCCCCAAAACACCGGTGCCCAGAGAGCACCTGCCTCTCCAGGGAGCCAAAGGCAGCTCCTGCCAGGGAGGCAAAATCCTGCAGTAGGGGTCTGGACTTCCAAAATTTAGGAGGAATTGCAGTTCAGGGGCAAAGCACAGTGGAAGGGGAGGGAGGGCTAAACACCAGTCTGAAAAAGCAGTCCTTTATGAGAGCATTTCCCGCTGTGAAGGCCCCGGGGCTCCGCACTGTGTAAGTGCGCGGGGTAGAACAGCGGCAGGGAAATCAATTTGGCTGGAGCAAGCGGCGAGCATGGATCTATCCCGGCCAGACAGCCTGCTGCCTTCCACATCCTGCAAAGGGTATTTTCCTCCTTTTCCTGCCACGTCGTCAAGCTCGCCTCCTGCTTTCAATGCTTCGTGCTTCCTGTTTTGATTCCTTATCATGCATCTTTCCAGCTCACTTGCTGCATTCACCTCTCCATACCCGGATTCAAGGAGCTACGCTGCTCGCTGCATGCTGTCACTCCAACTGTTAGGAACCGATGAGTGATCCGCATGATGGATATCCCTGCTTTTATGGGGATGGATATACCCTTTTTATGGGATGCGCCCAATGGATATGCCCTTTTTATCCCTGCTGACCACTGGGCCCCTGCCCTTGTCTGCAGCCCCCAGCCTGTATGTGGAATCACTCATTTCCTCATGGGTCACGCTAGGCTGATCATTACGTTAGTTTCCAAACATTTCACTAGCAGCCAGGAATTTAGCCCCACGGGGATTATTGCCTCTCTTGTGAAAGGGCTGAGGATAGCAGAGGGAGACAAGCCAAAACTACGGAAAAGTCTGTCTCTAATTTTGGAGGAGGGAAGGGGGAATGTGTCTATATCTATCTATCTATCTATCGATCGATCTATCTATCTATCTATCTATCTATCTATCTATCTATCTATCTATCTCTCTCTCTCTCTCTCTCTCTCTCTCTATCTCTGTCTAATCTGTATATCCAGGTTGTGCACAGAGGTTGTGCACAGCACTCAGCACAGCACTGAGTGCACACTGAAGCTGCTATAGTGCAGCCTGGATACCCTGAAAATATAGACTATTTAGCCCAGTTCCCAGCCACCTGTCCAGATTCTGAGCTAAACTACTTTGCTAGCACCAATCATGAACCCTGTGGCAGCGAGGGATATAGAGGTATGTCAGATCTCCTGGCCTAGTCCTGTGGCCATGAGGTTTCCTTCCCGTTATCTTGTTTACATTTTGGGTGCTGGAGTTTGCAGGAGTCCTGAACACAAGAGCCTGATTCTCCCCGCTCCCTTTCCATAACCCTCCTGCCTCCCTTGATGCTGCCTGTTTTGAGGACCAGAGGATAATATCTGTTTCCCAGCAGCTTTTAAGTTTATTTTTTCCTGCTGTTGTATAGTAACAGCAGCATTTTGCGAGAGCAGGAATGGATGGGTACCCAGTTTTGGAAGGAAAGTTGTCTTTTGGAGGTGCCTGTGCATAATCTCTTGTGCTTGGCTGTTGGCTCAGTTAAGGGGATTCGGACTGAAGTGTCACTCCTCCCTCAGTTTTCTGGCCTCTGGTCTCTTGGATTGAGCCACGGAAGGATTTGAGCTTGGTCCACTTCTACCAGGCTACAGTGTCCAATGAAGTCTGGCTTTCCTTTTCTGCTTTCTCCTGCAGCATAACCAAGAGAGGAAGCCTACGGCTGTCTCACTAAATAAAAGCATCTGGGTTGATTTCTGACCCCAAAAAAGGGACACTAAGGATCTATGCCTTAACCTTTCCTGTAAAGCAAAGTGATTGTGTCTTTTTTTTTTATTTTAAGATGTGCTCTTAGCAACTTTTGACAAGCAAGAGGGAGAAAGTCCTGCACAGACACAAATAGAGGGAAGGCTGCCAGCCTTTAAACGAGGCTTTGGCCCGGCAGCACTCTTGGCAGTGGTCTCGAGCAGCTGAGCTAATGGTGTGTCTGGGAGCTACAGTAATCCCCGTCCTCCAGGTGAGTCGGCTTTGAGAGGGAGCGGAGAAATGCACATTGCCAGGCTCAGGAGACAGATATGTCTTCTTAATAGGGGCTTTGGACCTCTCTACCCTGGGTAGCCTTCAAGGGGGGTCCTGACAGCCCCTCTCTGTGCTTGCCATCTGCTCTGGCTCAACGATGCAACTCTAGCCCTTGCTTTTGTATAGCCTGCATGTCCTTGACCAATACAGTCAACCTCTGGATGAAATGTCATTATCTCCAGCACAGAGAAGACACTTCACAGCCTTGTTAACACTTGGTCATCTGTGTAGTACTCCAAGGATGAAAAGTGTTTGTCAGGTGTTATATATTATTGTTAGGTAGGAGAGTTTCTTACTTTGGGTGCCATGCATTACAGTCACAGAGGAGCACAGGTCCGCACTATTTTTATTAGAGATATGCTAGAACAGGGGTAGTCTTGAACTTTCTATCAGCTATTAATTCAAAATCAGATCTGGATGTGAGGTTCAGCCTTTGCTCTTTAATTATCCAACTAGCAAAGCAGATAAACATAGGAGCAGTCAAGTCTCAGATCATATCAAATTCCACATCTCAAGCCCATATTTAACAGGCTGATGCTTTTTCTCCTGCTTTTAATTTATGTAAGCAAATTTTTCTCTGTATTCCAATTTATACACCTAATCTCCATCCCATGAAACAAAGAGGAAAGAGAAACTGCTTGCAAATATTAAAATGGCAGCAGTGGATGGAGCAAGATTCAGACAAATATAAGGCAGTTTAGATTAAGCAAACTGTTGAAAATGTATTCTTCTGGTTAATTTATCTAGAAAATTGTCCTAAATACTAATATTGTCAATTCTCATTTGGCTGTATGGGACACAGTGTGAATCCAAATCCATCCCTTTTTGGCAGGCCTTTTTATCACGAGCAGTACAGTGACATCTAAGTGTCAAGAAGATGGGGCAGTCAGAGCATAGAGAATTGATTTGAGCAGCACCCTCCCCTCTTGGCTGGCTGCAGATAAGCAGTTTGGCTAAGACGCTGCTCCTGACCTCTTTGAGACTGTATTTGAATGTGATCTGATACGGCAGCTGCTTCGTGGGAGCTGGTGGGAGTCAAACAGGCCCTGGGAAGTTGCGCTTTCCACTCGTGTTTTCAAAAGGTGGGGCAGAAGATTAAAAAAAAGAAAAGGAAAGGACATGCAATGACAAGAGTCTTGTACACATCTGTGTGCTCTTTTCTGCTCGACGGTGTTCTATTTTCTTAATACTGAAATGGAGAAAAACTAGCTTGCATTGGACGTGAAGTCACAAGTGCACAACAAAGTCACCTTGTCTCTTCTTTTGCCACCAAGTTTGCTCTCCAAAGCAGCTGGGTCATTGATACACATGAGATATTTAGCGGCATTAGGGACACCTGTGGGAAGAGGGTGCTCGTGCCCTTCCTCCTCCCCTCCCACTCGCTGCTTGTCACTATGTGCTGCGCGGCTCCCTCCAGCAGCGTCACCCGGAGCATTCCCGAGCCTTCCACCCAGGCATCATGTGGAGTGACTGGCATCTGTCACGCGCTCCTCGTCCTTCCCCTCGATCAGCTTTGCTGCGGGCTGCTTGTCCTATCTGCGAGGAGCAGCCGTCTCGGGGCTGGCGGGCACGCTCGCCCTCCTCCGCTCTCCCAAGCCGCGTGCTGGTTTCCTCTCGCTCCTTCTCACTGCCTTTTCTTGTACTCTGCTCACCATCACCACCCCTGCTTTTGCCTTTGCCTTTGCCCCATATACATCTTCTCCCTTTCTTCATCTTCTCCTTGATCCATTGCATTTTCCTCCTACTTCCCTCCACAACCTCCTTTCTTCCTTGCTTCGAGGCAGGTGTGATCCCTCACCCTGGGTTTTCCTCTGGCTCTCTTAGCTGGGGTTCTGAGGCTGCTCTGTACACTTGGCGCCACTATTGCCAGTGGCCACATCCCTAGTGCTGTTACATTGTCTTTGGTTGAAAAGGGACGCTCTGAGCACAAATTACTTTCGAGGTAGGAGGAAGGAAAGCCCGAGGGCAGGGCACAAATCCAAAGCTCTTCTCTAGCTGCAACCAGGATGACACCAGGATTGGTGGCTGAGCTGAGTTAACTCAAGCCTAAACTTGACCTCCTGTTCCAGTCAAAGCAACCCCTTAGCTCTCTTTCCCTGCTTTGAGACAAAAAATGGTGCCTGAATCAAACATGAGCGTGGAGGTGCCCTTGAGGATCATGAAGCTCAATCCCTTGCAATGGGCAGACAAGGTACCATATAATTCCCTTCACAAACCTAGTGAGTTGGATCTTAAAAACAGTAAGTTGCCATCCTCCTTTGCACAGCACTCACTGCTTCTGAGTTTAGATGTGTGAGAAAGGAGAAGAAGATGCAACCAAGGTTTCAGTAATAAGGAAGAAAATTTAAGAGAGACCTCAATTATTGTGCCCACGCCGGGCACTCCAGAAAGTTTGGGTTTCAGGTATGTATCATTTTCTTTATAAACAAAGTAGGCATTTAGAGAATTATTTATTTGGGAATAATATGTGCAGATTTCTCCAATGTTATCTTAGATGGAAAAATAGCAAGAAAGAGCCAATTTCCTGGCAGATGTTTTTGCAAGAGTATTGTGTGAACAGCCCGCTCATTTAGCAGACACATTCAGCCCCATGCCTGCTCAGCTTCAGCTGGTTTCATGGTGTCTTAGAGCTGGTTGTATTTATTGCAGGTTTAGGTTTGCCCTTTTCTATTGACTTTAACCTGGATTTATCCGAGAGGGAAGGGAATGAGGGTGAATCCAGCCAGCTGACTCTGTGCATCTCAGTCTCTGAGAGACTGAGTGAGTTAGGTCTGTTGAGCTTGGAGAAGAGAAGGCTGAGAGGGGATCTGATTAACATGTATAAGTATATGAAGGGATAATGTAGGGAGGAAGGGGCCAAGCTCTCCTCATTAGTGGCCAGTGACAGGACAAGGGGCAATAGGTGTAAGTTGCAACACAGGCAGCTCCATCTCCATGCGAGGAGGAACTTCTTCCCTGTGAGGATGCCAGAGCCCTGGCACAGGCTGCCCAGGGAGGCTGTGGAGTCTCCTTCTCTGGAGATCTTCCAAACCCGCCTGGATGCCACCCTGTGCCCCGTGCTCTGGGTGTCCCGGCTGAAGCGGGAAGGTTGGATTGGATGATCTCTAGAGGTCCCTTCCAACCTTGAAGATTTTGTGATTCTGTGGCTGGCATGGGGATGCCGCTCTCCCCTGCACTGTCAGCTTGCAGTAGCATCGCACTTTGCACAGGGTGTTGCTCCGGGTGCTGGTGTAGAAAGAGCCAATCAAACTCCATTCACTAGCTCTGCCTCCTCGCAGGCAGAGCTGACACAGCACCGGGGTTGTATTTTACTGATTTAGCACCAGGATTTATGGGTCGTATCCAGCCGCACATTGGAGAGCACCACCTAAATAAGTATTTATCATGCTGGACAGATCCTGGAAGGATAGCGTTGCGCTTAGTGGTATATAGCCCCTTGTCCTTAACTCAGCTGCACACAGGCTGCCCAATTGTCACAAGGAGAGCTCACCCCTCAGATTTATTTTGCCATAGATGGGCTGCTGAGTGGGGCACACATCCACCAGCCAAGCTCTGCACTTCCTGCAAGGGGCAAGGGTTGTGCTTACTGACCGGGATTAGCATGGGAGGAAAAGTTATCTTCGTTACTTAGAGGTTCATTGCTGTGCAGGGAGCAGGCAGTTCTTTCCATTCCACCCCATTCGCCATGCTCGGGAGGCGGCTCCGGGCGCACACGGCTGATTCAGAGCCCAGGGAAAGGCAGGAGCGACTCAAGAGCAAAGCTCAGCCGTGCACGCGCCCACTGCTCTCAGCGAGAGCCACCCGTTGCACTAGGGAGAGGAGAGAGCAGGGAGGAAAGGTGACAAAGCGCGCCTCATGCTGCTGTGGATCTCTAAGCAGCAGCAGCAGCAGCAGCAGCGCAATTAGCAGCGGCGTCTCGCTCGGTGTGCAAGAGCATAGTGCAGCGGTAGTGATAAACATGCCGAGGTGCTGCAAGCTGACGGGCAGCCTCCTGACAGCACCTCCCACACCAGCGAGAACACGAGGTTTTAGTTGGTGTTGAAAGAGAAGAATCCACCCTAAACAGTCGCCTGTTTGTGTTTGTTTTTCTCCTATCATTTTTGAACTCCCGCTCCCCTGACGTCTTTGCACAGCCTGCAGGCTGAAGCCACCAGCTTGCGGGGCCCCAGCTCCTTCTCCGAGCGTGCTGCTGTGGCTGAGGAAACATAAAAGGTCCCTGATTCCTCTCCGCCCGCTCCTGAGCATCTCCTGGGCAGGGCTCCTTAGCCGGGAGACCTCCGCTTGCTGGAGTTCACTGGGAGCAAGGGAGCCAGCCGTGCAGCCTGCACCCTCGCGCTTCCCAACAGGAAAATGCAGCGCAGCTCCGCTGCTCAAGAGTTATTGGCTGTGACAGCTGTATGAGCCCAGGCGGGATTAAAAAGGAGGAAAAAAAAAGGGAGAGAGAGAGAGAAATAAGAAAAAGAGAAAACCCCTCCCCGCTTCTGAAATTACTCACAAAGTCACCTTTTTAATGCTAACACACACAAAATGCAGTCAGCCTCCGCTTTCAGCAGACCATATGCTGCCACTGCTGCTGGCCAGGTCCTGAGGGATGAATTTTTTTCCCCTTCAGCAAGCCTCCAGAAATGTCATAGAAATTTATATGCTTATTCACAGAGCCGATAAAGCAGAAAACCGGTGTTTCAGCTATTTTTGTTTTGCTTTGCAGATGGACAGTAGAAGGCATAAATCTCTTTCCCACCACACTAATGCCTTGCCTGGCTCCCCTTTTTGTGTTAAACCACCAGCCTTTTCCAGTTTTCCCATGGTCCAGACGCCACCCCTCTTCTTCGCTTAAAAGGGAGTAGGAAAGTATCAGGAATTGCAAACAGCTCTGAGTGTCTCCTCATCGCTGAGCTCAGATGCAATGTTCTCAGATGCAATGTGCAGGACACCTTTTTTATTGCCTTGAAGGGAGAAACGAGAGCAGCCTGCGTGCCCGAGAGATGTCCGTGTCCCTTCCTTCTCCTCTGTAGCATCTTGTCGCCAACAAAGCGCACGTCATCCTCCCATTACACTGTGTGATAAATGCCCCGATTTATAGGGCCGCGGTGCACATGCCCGTAAATCAGGGCTGGGGCTCGCTAGGGGAGCCGCGCTGACCACCTAGCGAAGCGTGCGTGGGTTGCAGACCCGGGTGATATTTTAGCAGTGTTTGACGTTTAACCTCGGGGAAAGCGATATGCTGCGGGGAAGGGAGGGCTGCCGCTGAATCTCTCTCCGAGCTATATTTGCAGTTAAAACTCTGGATGGAGCTTGTAGCGGAGCAGAAAAGCTGCCTTGTGTGGCACATTACTGAGGAAATTTGGATTAGCAATTGAGGCCTTTTGACTTGCTCACTGAAGGGAGGGAGAGGGGTTGGTAGCCTAGGGCAGGAAGCAGCTTTACAGCAGTGGATGGCTTGGCCGTCTCTGGAGGAAGTTTTGCCCATGGCATCGTGCTGATAAGCAGTTTTGCAGGAGCACATCCCTCCAGTGTCTCTTCCTCAGAGCGGCACAAGTCTCCAGTCATCACCAGCACTGATGTCCCTGGCATGGGCACTGAAATACAAATGTCCAAAGCACCCAACTGGTGCAGATATTTAGTGAAGGTTTTACGACACCGCGCAGAAAGAGGCCTGCGGAAAGCAGCCACTATCCCTCGAAAGCCTCTTTTCCTCCTTGTTTCCGAAGGAGGGAAAAGGTCATCCACCACCTCCGCCAAGGTCAGCAGCTCGATCTGCGTTTTGGAGCCCGGGCAAGGTGAATGCTCCTGAGCTCCATCCGTAATGGAAGCAATCGCTCACTCTAATAAGGCCGGCAGCGAGGGGGGCCTGCCTTGTTGCGATACAATTATTGCAGCCGCCGTGTCAGATTACTGTGTCTCTTAGCCTGCAATCAGTGGTTGTTGCAGCGCAAGCCTGTCATGCTGCAAACACTTGGGATGTAGATCATGCCTGACACCCGGCACGGGCTCACCCCACTGCTGGGAGAGGCGAGCACCACTGACGGTGCTCATGAAAAAGCCTGTGTTGAGTGAACTCCAGGCACAGGTGCCTCTACCAGATCGGGGTATCAGTGTTGCAATGATTTGGGAATAGTCACCTAACAATTTGGCTTTCTTAGAGAAACAACCGTAATTTTTTTCAAGCATAGTCCAAGAGTGTGTGTCCAGGCTTATGTTGTCCCTCCTGGCCAAATCCTAAAGGAGCTGGGGGTAAGTAACCAGTGGCACAGCTGATTTTCTGCCATTAAAGTGCTCTGAAAAGAGAAGGAGGGGAGTGATGCTCAAATCAGTGGGGAGCTCTTTGTGCTGCAGCTAAAATAAGAACAGCCTGCATCCAAGAGGAAATACAAATTGCTGGTTAACAGAGCATTTCCATTTCCACTCCAAAGCACAGCTTAAAAAAAAATCTATGCCAGTTTAGCAAGAAGAAGAGGGATGCTGCCTCCATTCTGGTGACGCGTGCCCAGGAGCAAGCCCAACCTCACTCAGAGCAAGCATTTACCAGGTGACTCCCGGGCTCTCCGGCCTCTGTCCATGCCCAGCAGCAGACAGTTTTCCCAGTGATGTTCCCCGGGATGCCTTTCCCCCTGCAGTGGATCAGACACCTTCCTGCTGAGGAGAGGGTCTATCCTCCAGGAATATTGTGGAGAGTCAAGGAGAGAGACTCAAGGCTGCATATGCAGTTGTCTCTCATGCGTTTCTGCCCTGTTAATTCTCCATGGTTGCACCGCTGTTCTTTTGTTTTATTAACGAGCATGCTAAATCTAGAGCATGGAGCAGGGGCAGCCTTTCTGCAAGGCTAGGACAACAGCAGTGCATGTGTGTTTTGGGTGTGTGTGTGAGCTAGACAGGACACAGAGAGTGTAAGTGCTCATGAGGCACCACTGCAGTGAGGTGGCTGCAGGCTGGAGTCTCCTCAGTTACGAAATGCAGCCAGAACATCAGGGGAACAGGATCTCTGGTTGTGGTAGTGATAAGGAGTCTGCCTGAGGATAAAAGAAGTTGCTCCATCCACTGGTGGGGTAATTATGGGCCATATAACCTCTGCTCCAGTCAGCTACGGAATGATGTATCAGGCTATTCTCTGGAAGCTCTGTTATTGACCCTATGAGTAGCTGTTTCTCAGAGCAATTTGTTTTGACACCAGCATGGGACAAGTCAGCTTTTAAGCTGGTGGGATGTGACCAGCAGTTGTTAATGGGAATCTACACCGTCTTCCTAAATTTGTCAAGGCAGAGCTGTATGCAGGTATGACTCCTTGGGGATTTCTTCAGAGGCAAACCCCTTTGGAAACCAGCTTATTTAAAGTTCAGCATCATGATGAAGGAAGTTGTTAGCAGCAGGTTGAGAATGAGAGATGTCTGGAAGAAACTGGGATGGAGGAGCAGACAGCTTCAATACCTTCCTGGAAAGAGAAAAACATCCCAGAAACATGTCAGGCCAGAGAGACCAGAGAAGTGTCTTCTGGGTCAAACTTGCCCCTCTACCAAACAAATGCTTCGGGACTTGACCTTGCAGAGCACAGGCATTGCCTACAGGAAATAGTACAAGATGTGAGGCCCAAGAGAAAGATGTCCTGACTAACGGATGGCTTTTAGACATCAAAGGGGCAACCAACAAAGATGCCACCAGAATGGTGTTGCATGCAGTTTATTTTAGCATTTCTTTTAGAGGAGAGGGAAATCAAAGATGAAGAAGATAGATAGGTAGGATTTGAAAACCAACTCAGGGCACTGGCCTGTTTTTACATGAGATAGAAACAATCCTCCAAATCCAGAGCAGATTCTTCTGCCTAAATCCCCACAAATTTTCTAAAGTTGACTGGAGTAGCCTTTTGACATGTCAATGTGCAAGCGTTCATTTAACTAACTGGAGTCAAAATGAAGTGAGCCATTTGATCCAAAGAGGGAAGTTTTAGCTCGGTAAGTTTAGCTACTCATGGACACACTGCACAGCCAGCTGTGGGAGCCTTCAAAAGCAGATTAAGGCTCTTTCTCATGCTGTGCCTCCACACTGGAAGCGAAGTCCCCCAAATCTATGAGGCCAGGACTGGCAAGAGCTCTGCCTTGCTACAGCAACATCTCCCCAAATGAATGGGGCCTCGTTTGGCCCACAGAGTCTCAAATTGTTTGCACCATACTCTTTCCTCTTGCTGAGCAGTGCGAGTCCTCATTGCAGCCAGACAGGATGCTTTGGGGGTAATAGACCATTAGTCATTACTGTGCCCAAAGAGGAAAGTTTTCTCTCAAGCCCAAGCACTTAGTTGTTGGCTTGTATCCTGAAGCCTGAGGGTTAATATCCCTCGCATATTTTTTATTGTGGAAATGAAAGAGAGAGGGTATTTTCTGATTCAATGGGAAACAAGTGAATAATAATTCTGTGAAGCCATGTAGTGAAAAGAGAGACTTTGAGTGCAACAAGAAACGGGATTTTAAAATTTCATCTACACAGCAGAAGGTCCTGCCAATTGAACCGTTTCCAGTAAACAATCTGCTAAGTCTGACAGTTTGAAGGAATACCAGACTGCCAGGACTGAATAGCCTGGGATTTTTAAGAGGTTTATTTTTCATCTGAATACTTTTTGTTTGTGAGCAACAGCTTAAAAAAATAAAAAATGCTGACGTGATGATGTTCGCAGCCAGGCAGAGGGGTTCCCCAGCAGCCTGGCCTCCAGAAAGAGTCAGTGTAAAGGGCTCTGTCTGCCTCCTCCATCCTGCACTTCCACTCCCCAGGAAGGGGAAGTGCAGGGCCCAGGCTGGTGACCAGGTGACGCTGAGTATCACATCAAGGAGTTGTTTCGTGTTCTGACACTATTCATTTCACAAGAGTGTGGCAGTTGGGCCTATAGTAGATCTGGGACAGGATGGGGTTATTTTTGGCCTGAAAAAAACTGACATCTTGAAACTTTCCTGGTCTTCCTCAAAGCAAGGGAAGAAGGAAAAGGTCCTGAGCAGGCCTACAGACATCCAACTGGGATCTAGAGAAGAGTTTCAAGTCGCTTTTCCCACTTTAGGACAGAGATGTGAATGCAGAGAGGGCAGCCTTGCCTATCTTGCCTTGAGGTGGGATCACTAGGTTTGTCCTAAACCTGGGAAGATTTTCCCATGAAAAAGCTGAGCTGGTAAATCCCCCACAGATTTTCAAATTTGAGCAATTAACGCTTTTTGACAAAGGACATTGATATAAGGGAGAAGGGGATCTCCAGACCCACAGGCTGTGATGTCTTCCTGTTGCTCAGCATATGAACCTTTTAAGGATAGCTCATCTTGATCTAAAAATAGTTTTTTTCCCATATTTTCCTTTTTTCCCTTTTTTTTAAATGCTTTTGCCACTCCCATTGAAGGCTGCTGGAGGGTCTCTCTGCCTTTCTACCTGCTCTGCTTTGTAGAGTGATTTCTTAACTGGATAAATGAAGAATTCCTTTATCCTGTCCCTGTGTTTATGATAACCTCCACATTCAGCTTTCACTGGAATAGAAAGTCACCAGATCATCAGAACTACCACTGTAGTTTTTTCCAAACACAGTTTAATCATTAAACTACTGAAAATTGGTTGTTTGAAGGGGTTCAGGTCAAAAAGATGATTATTTGCATTGCTGAGATCTAAAAAGTTAAAGGCAAGCTTGTCTCAAATCATCACCAGGAAAAGCATAGTCTTTCTGATCTAGTGCAAGTACAAACGGTTGAATTCCTTTTCAGCAGGCAAGAAAGAGTAGCAGCCTTGCAACAAATTCCTGGAAATGCTGTTTGTGGTTTTGGTGGCAAGATCCCCTGGTCCAAACCACATCTGATTAGCTCATGCTCTCCCAGGGAGATGTGGGTTGTGCTTCTCTCCACGTGGTAGGATGGCTTTTGCAAATACAAGTGCTTTCCATCAGTATTCCTCCCGGTTATTATCAGGAGAGCCCAGCTGCAGCTCGGGTATGGTATTTGAGTGGTCCAATAAATAACTGCCTCTGAGCCCAAATGTTGGCCTTTAGACTACTGTAATCCACAAAGTAGGAAGTGACCTTTTCTGCTCAGAAATGCTTGAGAAACAGGACTTAGAGCCTAGTCAGAGAGCGAAGCCCTTCTAGGATCCTTGCAGACGGAAACACCGATACGCAGAAGTGTCAAGCAGTAGTGTGCAGATACAATAAAAGCAGATGTTGCTCCCTTAGTTAGTTTTGCTCAGGAAAATAAGGAGGAAAAAATCCTGCCACTGGTGCTGTAGGAGAAAAGACTCAGGAGCGTGTTGTGAAGGAGCTCCTTCTTGGCAGCTGAGAGTAAGACGCACATAGGAGAGAGGATCTGGGTTAGAAGTTCCACAGCTGCCCTTTAACACGTCTAGGGTTGCCTTTTCATGACCACTTTATGATGTGAATTCCCCTGCATCATATGTTTTGGAGACTGTATTTTTATGTGTTTCTCCTTGCTTGTTTTCTTCCTTACCTCTGGAATCCTTAAAGCAGCAGACTGAAAAAATACCCTTGATCATAATCGTTTTTTTGTTGTTGTTTTTTTTTTTTTTTACTGGACATACTGTGCAAGTTGGGATTTGATCTCCACAATTTAATTCTTGACATAAAGGACACATGGGACTTATCCATTGCACCTCGTTCATCCCAGGTAGCAATTTGCTGACTGGTTTCTAGGAAGACCACGCATTAAGTTAGCAAGGCAAGGAGAGGATTCCCCAGGCTTAAAAGAGGAAATGAAACTACGGGGTAATGGATATGAAGCCACTGCTCTGCAATGCCTTTGGGACACACAGAGGTTACCAACACCGAAGAGCATGGCTTGCTGCTGCCTACAAGAGACAGGCTAATACCAAACAGCGTCCACTAGTCCCTGTTGACACCAGCTCTTGTTTCCATCCAAGAGGAAATAATCTACCCTATGGGGACAGGTCCTGGCAAGGTCAGAGCCCGCTGGCCCCTCTGGGTGATGCCCTGTCTGGTGGCTTAGCCAAAGGAGCAGTCGAACCCTCAAAAGCTGAGCTGTGCCTGAAGGCGGCAATGGTGAGGAGGATTAAAGAGAGGGGACAGTGACAAGGCTGCTGTCTTTCCTGGAAGCCCACACTGAGCTTTCTTGGGAGCTTGCACTGGGCTTGCATCGAGCTCACACTGAATATCTCGCTTCCCTTTCCCAGCCCCGCATCGGCCTGACAATAAGTGTATGCGAGGGGGGAGCCGAGCTTGTTGCTAGGGATACTGGAGAGGATAGTGGGAAAGGAGAGGAGAAAAAAGAAGAAGGGAAGACCATGAAGGGAAAAAAGATAAATTCCAGGCAGAGCTGGATGCTGAGACCAATGGCTGCAGGGCTGGCTCCGAGGAAAAGAGAGCACACGACTTGTCTCGAGGTGCCCTGTATCGTCTATGCAATCTCACTGGTCACACTCAAGTGCCACGGTTTCCCAGAGCTAATGTAAGCTGAGATCACATTTTTCTAATTTATTTACAGAGTCCCCTTCTTTTATATTTTTAATGTGAATATCACTACTTTTTTTTCAAATGTACTAGACAATATATTCGTGCAGTGTCAGTGGTTTTGTCCCAGAGCTCAGACGTGTATTGGTGTCCCAAATCACCAAATCAGTTTACAGATCATGCGACTTTCCAGAAAGGCACATTCTGTGATTTACAATTTTTACAACTACAATCCTGCAGTTTCTGGCCTATTGGCATTCAGCAGTGCCAGGGTTTTCTTTGCAAAAGTCAAGAAAGATTTCTTTCCCAGAAAAGGAAAAGTGAGATTCCGAAATTCCTACCTCACAGGCTTTTTTTTTTTTTTTTTTTTTTTTAAGAAAGGCACCATAAAGCAAAGGGCTGGTGACTAAATCACTGGAGGGCTGTGGGCTGCAAAGGCCAATGAAGGCTTGAGGAAGCTGAAGGGCTGCCTCCTCGCTCCTGCTGCTCCATGGGAAGCTGCTGCCTGCTGAGCTCTCCTTTCTCCTTCCTTGCAAGCCAGCCTCAGGCTGGGGAGCAACTCTGCACAGTAAGGAGCTCATAACCCGTGTGCTGGTTTCAGCCGGACAGCGACAGCCAAGTGCTTTGTACCAGCAAGACCTGTGGGCAGAGGCAGGGCTTTCCTTGCGCAGTTTCCCCGGCAGCGTACAAAACTTCTTGGGACACAAATCCCTTTTTTGTTTTTTTCAGCCTCTGTTTTCCTTATGCTCCAGAGACAGACTCAACATGGCAGTGAGATGCATCGCTCAACAAAATTTATCTACGGGATCAGCGAGAAGGGAGCCTTGCACCACTCCGGCTCCTTCATTATTTACTGCATTCTGCTCGCTGGCTTAATAGCGTTTCGTCCTGTCCTTGAATCCAGTAAGGATAGATTCAGGGAAAAAAAAATCAATGATGTGCCCTGGCCAGCAGGCCTTCCTCCCACAGCATGGGGCAATCGCCAAAGCACCACAGTTGCTAGTATTTATTTATTTCCTCTGCATTATCAGTGTTATGCAAAACACAGGCACATGAGTGGTGCAACTGAGGAGCTCTGCACTGTGGCTTAATTAGGCGAGTTGCTGCTGCTGCAGCAGCTAGTGGGTCCTTTCCCTAGTGCATCAGCACCTGGAGACCCCAAGGCACCAAGGGCTGGTTCATAAAGAGACTGTGGGACATGCACGAGGGACTGGACTGCCATGGTACGTGCCTCATAGGAGGCAGTTTCCCAGCGTTCGCATATGCTGTGACTGTGGGGAGCACTTTGGTGGCTGGAGCTCAGGCAGCCTACAGAAGGCATGGGTTTGGTGGAGGTTTGGACCCCCAAAATCTCATTTTGTGGTATTTTCTCCCTGCCCTGTGCTTATCACCCGTCCCCTGAAAGTGAAGATGCTTTTTGGCTATGGGGGCCATGTATTCCCACTTGCTCTTACAGCACCTGGGACACCGAGTGTCAAAACATTTAAATATGACATTTAATGATAAACAGACTCATCTAGTATTCACAACTCTTTTATTCAAAGCATAATATTTATGGTCACTGCATTGTCTTAAATCTACAGTGTAAAGGCTCTCCCTGACAGGGTTTATGGACTCTTGAGACACAAAGCAGCAGCGCATTTTGCGGGGATGGCTGCGGGGAAGGAGCCCTGCTCAGGCCTCACTGCTCTCTGGGACTCCCGCCTGGCTTCCCCCGGGGACCAGGATGCTCAGGATGCAGGTGAGTGGTCAGGCACAATCAGCTGGTATAAGAGCGAATTTCCCACCCCTTGCACCACTATAAGAAATGCAGGCTTTTAATAACCGCCGGAACCCTGCTCCAGTAAGAGGCTTCGGCTGTTGGAGTGCGGAGCAGATGAAAAGAGGAGGAGAGATGCACGCAGAACTGGCCTCGGCGGCAGCACTGCAATGCTTAGCCAATCAATCTCCATTAGAGTTCACAGCCCCTTTGATCAATCTCATCTTTAAAAATACCAGTGCTCTGGAAGGCTCGAGAACTGCTTAATGTTCCTTCGTTATTTTCAAGCTGTTAAAAAACCCAGAAGTATTAGCTGCTGAACATTCCTTTCTTGCGTTGAAATAAGATGCATAGGAAGCACGATGCTAAAAAAGCCATTGAAAATGATTAGAAATAACAGAATGATAAAAATAAAATTGTTTTCTCTCAAAGTGTTGGTGTGTTGCGTTGCTACGGGCAGTGTATTCATATGAATGAGCACCAAATGCCCTGCTGCCCGTGTCTGTGATGAACTGTGTGCATCATTATAGATGGCTGTTGCATTAAATCCAGAAGGACGGCCTTCTGTTTGCGTGCAAACAAGGTGCTCTTCTATTGCTATGCAATGCAAGGTGAATGTTAGATAAAGCAGGCTCACTTGCAGTGCACTTTGATACGCAGGAGGCATTTTTTGGCTCTTTGGTGTTTTCCTTTCTGCAGTGAACTGCAAAGAGGTGGCCACCTGGACTACCCTGATTGCTGTTAGTTCCTGTCTGGCTCTTTTCCAGAGGTGCTGGTGAGCGGTGCAGTGTTTCTGAACTCGCAGTGTGCCTGCTCCACCTTCCACTCCAGGGTTATGGGGTACCATGGGTGTGTGGCCTACAGATTTCTTTACCGGGTTGGTAAGGGATCTGCTGACACCCATAAATGTTCACCCTTTTACACTGGCCTGGCCAGAGCTGTAGGAAAAATCCTTTACTGGAGCTTTTCTTTCCTTGCAGTGCTCTTTGCCATAATGGCAGATTGCATGTCAGTAGCAGGCCAGTGGCAACCAAACCAAAGCCTAATTTTTATTGTAGCCACAAGAAAGGGTGCTCGTATTTGTAGAGAAGATTTGAAAGAGATCAAAACTAAAAAGCTTTGTGGTGTCTCTGGTGAAGTGACTGCATGGTTTCAGGCTGCTGCTTCATGGATAGGCTTTATTCGAGAGCCAGCTCTACACTCGACAGGACTGAATGGACTTAAGGTTAAATGCTCCTCTAGCATGCTTGAGGAACCCACATCCAGTAATCATGAAAGGCTGTTTCCTACTGGCCTTCACTCTGTTTTGTGATGACTGAGCTGGGGGTCTCTTGAGTTTATTTTTTGTTTTTTTTTTTTTTGTCTGAGTCCAATCCTTGCACCAGGATACAAAGCAAATAGTCATTAACTCCTTTCCACACCTTAGCTTCTACTCATGAGAAGTTGATGCCTGTGCGTCCAGGGGAGATGGCAGGTCCTAGGGTCAGGTCTCTGTTCAAGTCTGCAGGACTCTGAGGCGTCCCCCAGGCTTGACTCAAACAACAAAGATCAATCTCCCATTCCTGTGGGCTGGCTCTTGCAAACACAGCAGAACCCGCTTAACTTTGAGAGAACACCTCAAAGGGTGAAACTTCTTGCATGTTAAAAACAAATTTGCCACTATTTGCTTTCTAGGGAGATTTTACAGATGTGGACATGGCCTAAAACCGGGGCAAAAATCACTTCAACATGTGTAAAAGCGTGAGATTCCTCTTAGCCAGGCACGCTGAGGCTTTCTTTTTCCATTCCCTCTGCTGGGTCTGCTGCCAGGCTACTGCAGAGCCAAAAGCAAGAAAAGGCTGAAATTACGAGAGAATTTGGATGCTTAGTCGAAGCTTATCTGCACCCTGTTGGTCTGCGGAGCCGGGCTGCGCGGCCAGCTCTTGCGAGGCTCTGTGCGAAACGCCGGCCCTTCCTTGCTGTTTTTTCCCAGCTTCCCAGCTGTGTGCCGAGCTCCCAGCGCGCGCCTGGCACGGCACCAGCTGGAAGCTGGCCTAGCGCTGAGCTGCCTCTGTACGAAGCCAAGCAGGCTGCAGGAAGCGCAGCCGGGGCAGGAAAGGCGCTGGGCTCGCAGGAGGCGGCTGGATTTAAATGCCTGGATTGGCCTTAGCTGGTGCTGGTCTTGCAGCTCCGGCAGGGAAAGGTTCATGCACACCTGGAGTGAGGACAGCAAATGGCAGACAGCAGTTGATTCTGCCTCATGCGCCCTCCAGGGTCTTTGGAAATTATTAGGAGTGACAAAGCTGCCACGTGAGGCTGGAGAAAGGAGCCCTGGAAAATCCTGGAAGGAAAGCCCACTGGGTTTGAACAGAGCTGGTGGGAACAGAGCCATGATGCAAGTCCACAGCTATGACGTGCCTGTGCTTAGGATGTATTGATTGGGGCAGTCTAAGTGTTAATGTGGCCCCTTTCTTGCACGTGGAGAGATTGTTGACTGCTGCAGAGCAGGAGGGTTTGAGAATGGATCGGGCTGTTATATAGCAGCAGCTGGAGTGCTCCACAGTGCCTGGCAGCGCAGGAGGATGCTCCTGTCTCAAAGCCTGACTTCTGCCTAGTCACTAGCCAGCGTATTTTCCAGTGTTGCCCCGACATTCCCCCTGGAAGGGCTCTGTAGCAAGACTCCCAGATATGCAGCAACTGCTCCCAGGACCTTTCCCTTTAATTATCTCGCTACTTAAGGAGAGGAAAAACTGACACTGGACACTGAAGCCTAAAACTTGGCTTCCATTGCAGCTTTTTCTTAGCAACCAATCCAGATGGGGTGAATATTGGAGGTCTGTCTGTGCCCTGGAAGGCTGCAATGTGTTTTACCCTGCAGATATGCCTCTTGGTCAGTTCTCCCCCTAAATCACTTTGTTTTTCAGGTTTATCTGGAGATCAAGGCTATAAAAGGTTCAGTACTGGGTTCAAAAAGGAACTAAAGACATGTCTTTACTGCTTTCACCAGAAAGATGTAAAGGCATCCCAAATACTTCAGCATACTTCAGGATATAAAAGCAGTGCATTAAGGCACACAGCTAAAACATTAGAGAACAGAGGTTCATTTGTGTATTTGCTTTGGAAAGGGACTAAAACATGGTATTTCATCTTGTGGGACATTATCCAGCTATTAGCCAGTAGGGCATCCTGGAGGGCTGGAGGTCATGGTCTCTCCCTTGCCTGCTCCTCTATAAATAACGGTGTCCCCACAGAGCTAGGGGAAAACGTGTGGGATGCCACAGCCTGGGGGAGAACATCCGCTTGGGAAGGTGGAGTGCTCACATCAATGTGTAAATGTGCCAGAATTAGCTAATCACTGATTTATACTTAATCACTTGGAGGGCACATTGCATATGTGCACGTGTGCTCCTTCTCTGCTTAGAGAATGATGTTTGAGTACCCTGGTGAATTGAGTCAATTGAGTACCTTGGTGCTTGAATCCTTCTTCCCCATACAAATACTTCTTTTTGGAAGTCACATATGAAACAGTTAGATATTAATGAATTCTTCAAAACAATTTCTCCATATTATTTCCTGCCAAAGCTGTTTTCCAGTCTAAATCTCAACTACAGTGAATAGTTTTGGCTTCCTAAAAGACTGCATTTCTCCATGAGTAAATAATTTTCCAGTTCTGCCTCTTTCAGATCTTATGTCTTGTGGTATGCACGGAATATCTCTGCATCGGTGCACACCACCATATTCCACATAGTTCTGAACTCCATTCTTTTTCTTAGTTCGGAATAAGCAGTGGCACAAAGCCAGTGTCTGAGCACAAGGGATACAGATGTCTCTTAGCATCCTTCCTGGGGCTCTGCACCATTCCCATCTGGGCCACCAGCCTCTGACCGTGGAGGACAGTCTGCGGCTCTCGGAGCGTATGATGCTTCCTTGCTGCAGACAGCGCTCTCAGCGCAGGCAAAGGCCAGCCCCTAGTCCAGCCCATCTCACTGCCCTCCTCCTCCTCATTAGGGATGTCATCTGTGCGGTAGTGCCAGTCTCCTGACAGTGTGGGAAACCTGAGCGCAAATGTTCCTCTCCCTCTGTGCCTCGGACTTGGCAGCAAAGCGCGTTGTGCTCCATCCCAGACGTGCTGTTGGGCCAAAACACACACAATCTTATTTTTAATCCAGAGCTTTTCATAGTAGCCTAAATTCTATAATTCCTTCGCTTCCCCCTCTCTCCTCCTTGTTTTTCAGGCGGCAGTGCACTCAGTCTACATCCAGCCTGGGCATATCTCAGCGTGAAACTCTATTTTTACACCTCTTTTTTGCTTAGCTGCTTGATGCATGGTTTCTTGTGAGAAAAGTGGAGAAGTCACAGACGCAGTCATCCGCTCTTTTCCTCACTTCTAGTGTTTCCTTCCTTCCTCCCCAGGTCTCCATTCCTGCAGCAAGCCCCTGAGGACGCAGATAGATGCGCACAATTCCCCATCAAACCCCAAGAAGTCTGAGCATCCACCACCCCGTGGGGTACGCAGCATCAGCATCCTCTCTCTCGACTTCTCTGGCGTGGTTTCTGCCCGCCCTGCTGCTCGTGCGAACGCTGCATCTCAGCGTCAGGCTGCAGTTTCTGGCTGCACACGCAAGAGGCACCCTGCCCTCGCAAGCCGGGAACTGCTGAGGAAGCGGGGCCAGGCAGCAAGCACTTGGAGCAATCCTCGGCAGCGAAAACCAGGCTGCCACCAGCAAGAGGCAGGAACTCGAGCCTGCCCTTTTGCTGTGCCAGCAGAAACCCTTTTGCCTAATGCCAGACACGCTGCTGTTGAGCTGGTGACTCTAAAGCACGCAGCATAGAGGGGGGAAAAAATGGCAACTGAATGTAATTAATGCTGTAACAACTTGTTTCCCCCTTGGAGAATTATACCATTAGCTGCTTCAATTGTGCATGAAATATAAATTACATTACTCAGAGGCATCACGTCTAAGCAGACACAATCCTAAGTGACATGGCTTGCCACAGTGTATCATGCTCCCCGGTCAAAATTAACAGAAGCCCGGTTGCCTGAGGCTAGCAGATATTCATTCAGATATCAAAGTTATAACCAGGGTAGTTCAACTGCCTCCCTGCCTCAGAGGACTTCTCTGTGCAGAGCAACCAGGCTCTATGGGCCGATTAGATCCTCTCACAGGTTTGAAGATGCTTGGCATCCTCCTGGCCACTTCCTACTTTGGAGCCTGATACTTTAACCATTCAGAAACTCTTTAGCATCACCGTTTGGGTGTCCATATCTGATCTGCCTGTGCCTGATATTCTGTTGGCAGGAAAGCCCACCTAGGATCATCGAACTAAACTTTGAAGCTATTCATACGAAGTGCTTAGAGAGAAGGCTCTGGAAGTCTAAGGCTTTTGCCTTTATGGGCTTTACAAAACAAAGTCACGGACAAATCTCCAGACTGAAAAGAAACTGGGAAAAAAGGACAGCCCAGTGAGTCAGAGAAGATCAGTCAATATTTCCTGATGCAGAGCCAAATCCATCAGGGCACTGTGCGCCTTCAGCTCCTGTTCAAATCCAAGGGAAATAGGGATGTTCAGCACTTTCAAAGCTGGGCTTTCTCTTTTCCCATTTTACCTGTGAGGAGCCTGAGAACCACCAGCTCAGAGCTGTCAGGGATGGCTGGTTCTGGTCTCACACCACCACCAGCATCCAATCAGTGCAAAAGATGGTTTGGACTTGGTACCTTCCCAAAGGCTTACTTAAGGAGTTGCAAAAGTGCAAAGATTGCAACTTTAGTGCCTTTGCAGGTGCCATAGTTGTGTGAGCTTTCCTTATAACAGTGCAGGCAGCGCAGTGGCTTAGGTCAGGCTAAACTGTGCATGTAGACAAGTCTTAATCAGTGCAGTTTTGATCTTTTCGTTCCCCATGACTTCTCTTACTGGGAAAGCAGAAAGTGAGTGAATGAGAAGAGCCCGGCCTTTCCAAGCCAGAAAACCGTTCTGGCAACAGAAAGAGAATCAACTTGATCCAAGCTGACTTTGGACCAAGAGGTGGCTTTCTTGGTTTCTTGTCTCACTCAAAATCCAGGCAGCCAAGAAGTTCTTTCCTCCAGAAAATGTTACTAAATGCAGTCAAGGAGCAAAATGTGCAACCACGATTATTTCCAAATGAAGACTTTATCCCTCTTTCTTTTTGTTATTGATTCCTGAAGGGTTCAAAGTGCAAATTGGGTCTTTTTATATCAGAAGAGAAGAAGCATTTAAAGTAGAAGTGCAATTATCCCCAAGACTCGCACTCCTGAAGCACAGATGCCCTCCTTGCTCAGGGAAGATTGCTGCTGCTGCTTACCCAAAGCAGGAAGGTGGTTATCCTGCTTGCAGGTGAAATCCAGCACATGAATACACAGTCAAGAAGAGCTGGAGGCCTTAAGTTAGTGGTGGGACAATCCTGCGGGGGCAAACTTAATGTAAAGCACAGTACAGTAACCCTGTGCAGGAGAGACCTGGGTATGGCTGTCTCTCAGAAACCCAGGAGAGCTTTTCAAGTATGAAAATAGCACTGTGTATCTTCCTTCTGTTATATTCCCTGACTTCTGTGGGGCAGCCAAAAGGGTGGTAAAGGTTTTTGAAGAAAGTGCAGGAAAGATGAGTGGAAAGGGGATTTTTAGTAGTGTTTCTCCATGAGAGCCAGGCACCTGACTTCCCACGTGCACCTCCAGAAGCCTCCCTGCCCCCACAGCTACTGCTGATGCAAATGCACCTAAACGTGTCAATATTCACAACATACCGCATTAAAAAAATAGCTGGAGGAAATCAAACATGTTGCTTCCTGAGAAGACCAGGGAATATACATTCCCAGGCACTGAGCGAGATCATTCATTATACATTTCTATCTATTCTGCTGACTGCCTGCATATCTCCCACCTGCCTACACAGAACAAACACACTCTCTCTGTCTTCGGCATTGGAAAATTGTATCCACCAAAGAGGTAAATCCACATCTGTGGGTCTGTTCTCCCAATCTTGTGATCCGGACACTCTTTTAGGGCCCATTTTCTCAGCAATAGAAGATCCTGTCAATTGCACTTCAGCAGTAGCCAATATCAGAAATAAGGGTGTAAATCCTCCGTCTCATTAAATGTGTCTGTCTGACTGATGGACGCCGGTAGAATTACACAGTGGATCCAGATTTGTGGATCTGACAGTAATAAACCAAATTTTCATATAGAATACATGTCTCGGAGGGGTCTGGGACGTGGTTCATTTCCGTGAGTTATAGGTGACACGTGGAATGGTGGTGGCCTCCTCAGAGGGGAACGGTCACCGTAGCGAGCCCATTGTGATGAGCGCAGGAGACGCACACTGTGTCCATTCCCTAAACTGTGAGTTTATCTGCTCACCCAAAGGACCTTTTCCCGCCCAAAGCTGCTCCCGCTCACCATCTTCCCTTGCAAGCCAGCATCCCGGATGCTTTTCCCGAGCTTGCAGCCGGCACTGTGAGAGCATCCCTGAGGCATCAGCCCGTTTCCTCAGGCACCTGCGAGCCCCTCTGCTCACTTGCCTGGCTTCAAGGGAACCCGCCGGCAGCAGTTTTGCTCTTAAAGGCCTCTCGGCAGTGCTCGCCTCCTCAGTAGAAGAGCCAAAAGAAAATCCCCTTGAATGCATTGCCACCCGTGGAAAATGAGTGTGCCAAGCGAGAGCTCTGGCAGATCCCAGGGCTCAGGGGATGCTGCAGGGCTGATCCTGAGGCTCAGAGTGGTCATAGATCCTGGGCATGGCAGTGCAGCAGCTCCTGCTGTGAGCGTGCCCAGGCTCCCTGTGCTGCCCATTGCTTTTGGTAAAGCCATTTGGTAAAGCACTGTCAGTGCTTAGGGGAGGTTCCAGTGGGCACTCAGTAGCTTTGGGACATGGGGTGAAGGAGGAAAAAAAGTTCTGCCAGTGAGACTGTGGATAGGCAGATTATACAAGGATTTGGTCTCTTATTTGCCAGAATGTGTGGGCAGTTTCTCTGATAATTCTGGTGTTATCATTATTTGTTTCCTTAGATTAATGTTTATCATGCAATTTTCCCTGCTGAGCATCCCCTGGGAAGTCCTCCTTGGGGTTTCTATGCCACCAAGGTTGTCATGAGGAATGGAGTAAATAGTTACTCATACACTGAGGTCTTACATTTCCCAAAATACCTTAGAGATTTTTCTGTTCCTGAAACGACAGCCTTTCTCAGTCTTGAGGCAGGACTGAGTTATATGTTGTGTTTCAGGATTTACATTTTGTATTTGTGATGTGCTCTGCTGATCAGACCAGATTCTTCATCCTTTGGAGGAGATTTCTTCTGGCTTCCCTCTCCTCCATATCATTTAATGTAAAATTGGCAAGACCAAGATAACATTTTTTTGCATTCCCCCATTGCTCTTCTAGACTGATTCCATGGCTTTAAATACCTTATTCCCCTTCCTCAAATCATATATTACTGCATAAAGCCATACAGATTGCAGCTCATCTGTAATGTGTTAGCAGATGTCTGGAAACAGTGGGATGAAGTGGGAAATTAAAAAAAAAGTAAAATCCCAAACCTGATCGCTTCCCCATGCATTCAGAGACTAAGCAGTGCTCATTTGCCAGGTAAACGCTCCCAGGGCCGTGCGTTGCAATGCTTCCCAGTGAAAGTATTTGCCCAGACCTCTTCTGCGATGGGTCCTGCCGGTTCCTTTAAGGAATCTGCCCACGCTGTTTTCCTGCCAGTGGGTGGTCACCTCTTGCTGTTGTGGAGCTCAGCGATCTTTTATGTGCTCCTCTTTGTCCTTGTCAGTTAAATTCAAAGAAATGGAATGATATAGCATTGTTCTTGAAGGCAAGCGTTTGAGATGTTATACAGACCTAGTAGAGTGGCAAAAGGTTATGCCAATGAAACTGAGGATCTGAAAGCTTTATCATCGATGGATACCGGAGCCTTGTAACCCTGGGTGGGTGGGCTCTAAATCATTTAAAAAAATCAGATAGGAGAGACCTTTTACTTGGGCAAAACCTTCAGATAAGAGCAAGGTACACAAAGAACCCTTTCTGCATCCACCAGAGGGTAATGAGACTGAATATATTTACCCTTGAGGCAGATTATGTACTGGCTTGAAGCAGACAAAAGTGATTTTACTGACATTTGCTCTTCCTTCCCACATTTTGCACGAGTCAGACGGCAGCAACTGGAGCCGTAGGATATTAAAGGACTTGGCAAAGTTATCATAGATTGTGACATATTTATCAAGAGCTTGGGCTTCTCTGCAAACCCTGACTACACTAACTGTATCTGTTGCTTGATTAAAAATAATAATAATAATTCATAGCCTCCTGCAGCTTTTGCACAAAGCTAAGTGCCGAGCTGTTCTGTGAGAATTTTCCTTGACTGATACATTTCACAATGCAGCTTGTCATAGATAAATATTATTGTTGTACCAAATAGTAGTTTAGTTTTTGATGAGCTATGCAGATTTGTACCAGGTTACCATGAAGATGTTACAAAGTCCAAACTGTCTAGTTTGCAAATTCGAGTAGGGACAGACTGCATGTCAGCATTTAATCGAGAGCACAAATTGTACATTATTTGAAGCAGTCTATATTTGAGCCAGATGTTTTTGCCTCATTCTTATTCAGCAGTGGTCCTTAAAGGCTCACAGCATCTTAGCCTAAATGGGTATGCATGTACCATTTCACATTCATTCCAGTCCCTGGAGAAGGAGTGGATGCCTGGGTTTCCTTTCCTACTTCCTATATTTACAGGGTGTATGCAGGATCCTGTCACAGGGCACAGTGACTCAAATCACCAGCATGGGAGCTCTCCTTGCAAAGGACACCAGCAGACTTGGGGATAGATGTCAAACTGAAGGCATGACCAGTTACTGCTGGGCCGGAGTACTTCAGGTATTTCTCATCTGACATCAAACTTTCCTGCCGAGTGTTCCCTGCAGCAAGAGCATCCCAGGGATGGTGAAGCAGCACCTATTGTGTCCTTTCAGAATGGCGGGGACAAATATCTCAGTACCCTTGTTGCCTCCTTTGCCTCCTGGGACATGGACAGAGAGCAACAGTGCTGAATGCCCACAGGCTGCAGAAGTGCATTGGGAGCAGCAGCAAGGATGCAGGGAGCAAGGGGTGACTCTGAGCACTGCGGGAGGTGGAAAGGACCAGGCAGGATTTTAGAGGCACAACAAGAGGCAGAGATCATCTATGGAGGCTGCAGAGACTGGTGTAGTGAAAAGAGCTGCAGAGAAGGCCCAGGAGTGCTCGCTATTTCTCTCCTTAGTATCTATTCTGGACTCAGTCCAAACCCGAGCACTTGGCAGCTTAGATCTGCCTGCACAGTGTTAGCTGAGCTCTGTGTAAAGTTAGAAACAAAAATCCATAGCTCTCAAAACCAGGTGGCTTATTTAGATGCCTAAATATAGAATGTGGTGTCTAACTTTGGAGCACCTCGCTGAGCAATTCCTGCCTTGCGCACAGAGAAACGTGTCCTGTCTGCCAATGCTCCCCCTGCAAAGCACAACCCAGCTTGGCTTACACCGCCTTTCTCAGGTGTTTGAGGAGCATGAGAGGCTCTTGTAGAGGATAAGGAAAGGTATAAGAATAGGAGGAGATGGAAGCTGAGGAACGGAGGGTTGTCTTGAGGTCCCAGACTGACATCCTGCTTGCAGCTGGCATGACTATTCACTTTGCTTTGGCAGCTTGAGCCTCTCTTTCCAGGCCTGGTGCTGACCTAAGGAGAGTGAGTCACTTCTCATCTCTGCTCCCCACTCTCAAAACGGGGGGGAATTTATGACCCTGACCTTCTTTGTGCTGTCAAATCAGCTGATGAAAAAGCACTATCTAGAAATGGATTAGGGTCTGGTCCGAATTACACCTATAAATCTGAATGCCCCCTATCAGGAGTTGCAAAATGAAGCCGGATTTTTTTTTTTTATATTGGCCCTTATATCTGTAATAGGCCAAATGTGACCAAATAAACTGAACTTTTATAAGCCTTGCTCCTAAATATGTTAGTAGCGGGGAGGTGAATTAATGATCTCCAGTACTTCTAGAGTTAATCAAGAATAAATTGGCATTTTCAAACTGATTCAGATTCAGCAAGTCTGGCCATAAATCATTTGTATGTCTGTATGATAAAAAGCAAATATACATTTTCAAAAAAATTTAACCTTGCATGACATATAAAGGGAATGCATAATATTCTTGAGCATAAATACATCTCAAATCAAACCTATTGCATATACACAGAATGCATAATGAGTTTGCTTGAGACCTCATGCTGAGGCCAAACTGGGAATCTTTCTATGACCAATATAGGTATTTGCAACACTCATGGTACCAGTTTTCTCCATGCTTGTGTCTCTGTAATTTTTTCAGGCTTAATACACAGAATATTCTAGTACAAGCTGGTGTGGGAAGTATATCCAACACAAATGTATTATTGTAAGAGTCAGCTGTGCAAGTTGGTTTTCTGTAGCCTAAGAGGACTGCAAATCAGATGATCAGACTGCTCTTGCCGAGTTTGAAGTGATGTCCACATGGCCAGGCTCTGTCCCCTTGGCACCTGGACAAAGTTGAGTGGTGACCATGCACAACCTTCCTATGTCTTTCTTGAAGAGCAATGTGGACTGTCAGGAAAGAGAGGACAGAAATTCTTTCCATAGACCCTCTGTCTGGGAGTCTCCCAGCACAGCAGCCACCTGCCCTGTGTGGGGACAGGGCCTGGGGGAAACCTGCTGTGGCATTTGCATGGCAAAATTTTGTAAAGTGTAAAGGAAATGTGCTCCTCAGTCCTCAGTCAGCTCCTCTGGCTTCTTGCTTGAGAGATTCTGCTTCTTTAACATTAGCAAAACCCACCTCATCTCTATACCATGCTAATTCCCTGCAAATGTAGCTATGGTACACAGGAAGCTGATGTGTGCTGGAACAGTAGTGCTGCGCACAGGAGACCTGCTACAAGAGTGATATTTATTCCCTGGTCCCAGTCACAGGCCAGAGAGCAGGTTTATGAAAGGTTAATATCCCCTTATACGGCTGCTGTCAGTTCTCACTTCTGCCAGTGGCTATGCCTTAGTCCTTCTTTCTCCACCCCCTCCTTTCCTCACATGTAAAAAACGCAGTCCAGGGAACATGCAAGGGAGGGAGCAAAGAAATAATGTCAGTGTCCCCAGCTACTCCAGCTGGTAAAAGTATGATGACCCAAGGGATGCTAGAAGTGACTGGGGTGCTGTCATTGAGCCACAGGGCCTGGCTGATGATTTGGTCAGATTTTCTTCTCCAGCTAATCCATTTGAGGCAGCTCTCATCAAATGTCTAGGTAGGAGCTCCACTTTTCTTCTCCAATACATCAGCTTTATACTTCTTTAGTGGGGTAAGGTGTTATCTCAAAGTTTTGAGGTACATCCCATGTAAGGTCCCTCTATTCAACACATCCAATGTCTCCTTAGGTGGTACAGAGCCAGGGTAGCATCCCATGCCTCTGGACCATACCTGGCCATATCTGAGGAAGGATTGCCATTAGGGAATAAACACTTCTACAAATTTCCTTCCTTAACCCTTCCTTCACTCACCTGTCTCTCTAGTGTGACATTAATGGAATTTGACATTGTGGCATAAACCATTAGTCATCCTGCCAGAGTAGTAATTTGGTCAAATGACAAACTTTCCATCATTTGAACAAATGGCTATTTCACTAAGGCATTTGACCAAATGATTAAAACTAAAAGGCATTTGGCCACATGACTGAAGATATGATCATGGTTCTGGACAGGTGCTGCAACAGATTTTTATAAAACAATCAGACTTGAGTGTAATTCTTCAATCTTCAGAGCTTCAATATGAACAGATCCTGCCTGCTATTGATTTGAAAAAGAATCTAGTTTCCTTTGCCTTCTCCTTGCTTGTTCCTGAGTAAACCCTCTCTTTTCCACAGCTCCTGGATCTGATCCTGGAGTCCAGCAGTGTGCTTAATATAATGCTCTACCTCTTTGTCCATGGGAACATGGCCAAGGGAAGAGGCAGTCACCTATCGCTGCAGAGTCACTGGGGTGAGGGGCATTGCCAACAACACAAAGTGAGGGCTGGCATTCTACTACCCTACTCAGGAAGCATGCAAAGCAGAAGAGGAGAACCCCTTCTCATTCAATGGCTTGGTCATGGGACAGCATAACGCTGTTCTCCCTCTCCAGGCTCTGGGTCTTCAGAATTGTGTCCATCTGGGCATTGATTTCTCCCACAGAGATTCTCCTTGCCACTCCCAGCCTGTCCTATTTATTTATGACAGCAGGATAAACTCTTAAAAAGAGAGGCAGAGGCCTTAAAAGGCCTTAAGAGAGAGAGAGGAGGCCACAGCCTCTCTTCAGTGGAGCTGACAAGCTATGACTGAAGAGAGATGATGTTTGTGGTAAAGAGTTTCCTACAGTTACAGAGGTTGAGAGGATGTTCACCAAAAATAAGGTTGGGTTCACTGAATTAATGAAGTTCAAGTGGGGAGGACAGAATACACAAGTGAAGAGAGGAATAAAGCATCTAAACAATTACTGTGATCCCTCTAGACAGTTTTCCCATGTCATGATACTTGATGGTTTGTCACTATGTTAAAAAAAAAAGAAAAAAAAAAAAGGCTGGAAAAATGACTACTTCCTGCCCAGGCCCACTGTCCAACAGCTGCCTCTTTTTAAGTTCTCTGGCACATCCACAACAAATGTGCTCTTCACATGCTGTTACTGGGAGTAGGGCTGGCTCCTCAGATGTATGTGAAAGTATGTGATTGCTGGATGAAAGTAAACATGAAGCTGCTCAGTCAGCAGCAGTCCTGGAGGTGTTTCAAAGGAAGGCCCAGAAAAATGACTTATCTCCTGCAGCTTCTAGAGGCTTCTTTCAGCCTTCCCATTTAACACAAGAACATGAAATACCCTGCTGGGTCGGTTGAGCAGTCCATCATGGCCAATGCTGTGTGTTAAGGGAGGGAAGTATTTTAAGGAAAGCACAGGAGACCAGCAACTCTCTGTGACCCTGTTCCTTTCATTTATCTCCTAGCACCTATTCTTGTTGTTGTGTTAGGGATGCTGGAGAGCATATACCTGCCTATTCCTTCCCTTCCATCTGTTTATGGACCTGTGACCCTTGAGAATGTTTTATCCTTCCAATAGCTATGTCTAAAAAAAGGAGGGATCTCATTCTCAAGACCCCTCAAGACCACCTGTCTAGTAAGATTTATTTCAAAACAGATAGTCAAAATGTGCAAGCAGGGAAGAAAAATTAAAGATGTGCCATCTATAGCAAAGGATCAAGTGTATGCTTCTGGCTAGGTCACAACAAATTTATCAAGTCATCACAGCAATTTTGCTTTTCTTTTCAAAAAAATGGCATGTGCCAATGAGTGATCCAGGCTGAATAGTGCCTTTTCTGGTGTTTGCATCACACAATATGACAGGAACCCAGGTTTTCTCAGAAAATAAGTGCAGTTTTTCTCTGTCTCTGTATGTATTTGCATCTGTCCCTTTTGGGAAAGACTTTTTTAATCCTTCCTCTTCTGAGTTATATGACAAGTGGCTTTTAACTAGATGCTTGGAAGTTTCTATTTGGCCAGGCAGCTCTGAGATTATTATTTGGCAAATGATTGAAACTTTGAGACAGTTGGCTGATGGAGTGTTTGGAGAAAATGCCACAACAACTGGAATGGTGTGATGCATTTACCATCATGATGACTAAGTCATACATCTGTGCATATAGGAGCTCCTCTCTACCTAATAAATAATGCTTGCTTACTTGCCCCACCAGGGCATAGGGAAGATCCATTAATTACTGATTCAGCATAGCCTGGAAGTCAGAAGATGCAAATATCAGCTGTTTTCTTTTTTTATCTTGTAAGGCAAATGGCTGCATTTGGACTTGAAGCTTTTATTTTGGAGAAGATGCAGCTAATAGTTTGTTCTACAGTAGGACTATTCACATACATATTTTAGGTAAGTATAAATCATATAGGCTGCATGTGATGCAGGAGAAATCTACTCTATGCAAAATTAATGTTGGGCTGGCCTAGCAGAAGCAGCACACATAGCAAAGGTGAAATGCACAGTCTTAAAGTGAAGCTGTGTGTCTGCCCACCTGGTAAATTTATGTCTTTCACCCCTAGAACTCCAATGCATGCACAGTGTGAGGTTGTAAGTGAAATGAATTTATTGGTGTCAGTTCATTCCCTAATGGGTAACAGTTCATGTTACAAAATTAGCACAGATAATTTGTCGTGATTGGAAGTCTCTTCTGAAGAGAGGCTCAGGAGTGCAGGGGTATGGAGGAATTAGTTCCTGGCCCTTGGGAGAGAATGCAGAGCTCTATAGAGAAGCCTACTCTAGAGGAAGCAGAGGTAGTAACTGACCCTGCCTCCTACCTCCTTGCCCGTTGTGAACTGTGTTGAAAAAAGTTTCTGTGCAGCAAATTCAGCACTAATGAAAAACAGGCCTCCCATAGATTATACGTCTTAGAATGGGAATAAGATGTAATGGTTATGTTAGATAAACACTAAAGCCACTATGAAAACAATGTTAGCAGAGCATAACAGAAGCAACAGACCATATCTGCAGCTGTGCCAAGAAAGAAACGTCACCCAATGACCTCTTGTGGTTTAATGAAGGGTAGATCCTGCTGGCAACAGAGAAGCCTTAACATTGTCCAAGGCTGCTCTGTCTCCTCTACAAGCAGGCCTTTTGCTGCCTGCTTAAGCTTCCATTTCCATCCCATGAAGAAAAGCAGGCAAGGCATACTCACCATCAGATGCTTCAGACCCCACAGACTGAACTTGGGCCACATTCACATCTGAAGGGGAAATGCTTTGGACCTGCTTTTAATATTTCTCAGTACATAAAACTCTCAAAACCCACTAACAGCTGCTTAATAAATATCCTTGAGAATAATGGCAAACAATGTTTGGAGCACTCTCTATGTGAAGTTGAATTGAAGTGTGATGGATGTGATTGGAGTAGCATTATCCTAGGAAACATCCATCTGGGGCTAGGGCTGGCCTACAGTGCTGGGTAGCACTGGCCTACAGTGCTGGTCTGGGAGAGGTTGGTCTGGGAAAGGCTCCATCTTGACACAGGGTCCTTCACACTTCTTCTCAATGTATGCAGAACTGTATGGCTGTGGTCCACCTCCATGAGGTTGGATGGTGTGTTTCTGCATGGCACTGTGGGAAGGACACAGCAAAAGTACTTGTTCAGTCTGCTGCTGCCTCATATCCTTGGCTCCTACCTTCTTTTCCACTTCACCTGTGAGGGAGAGGTATCACAGGAGAACAGAAAGTCCATGAGATGTTTGGTCTCCTCCCACAAAAAGTTATCACCTGAGAGATGACTAGAAAAAACTCTGTCTGTGCCATGGGAAATTCTGAATAACACAAACAAATAAATGAACAAAACCCCAGCCAGGCAAACAAACCTCAATAAATTTTGACTCTAAAAGTAAAGGAAAAATGTAAAAAAAAGATAGTATGTCAATCTACTTGCCAATCCTTAGCATTCCTCAGGCATGCTGATTGACCTCAAATTCCAGCACCTGGGAAGCCCAAGGAATCCCACTGACAGGAAACCAAGGATCTCAGCCCTTGGCAGCTGCAATTTCCAGCCTGCCAGGTGAGCTGCCAGGGAGCAAGGTAGACAAGCTTTCAATACTTCTTTGGCAGGGAGGATGCCATTCCAAATCTGCTGGGCTTCTGTGAGGATTTCATTAAAATTGGAAGGTTTCCATGGTTTTAATGCCAAGGTAGTCTCTTTTTCTATGCCAAACAGGCATGCCAGAAAATTTCTAAACAACTGTACTTTGGACACTAAGTGCCAGAAAATACCAGCTTATATCCTGTCCATCTATTGAATAGGAAGCTGAAGCAGCAAGAGAAGCAAACCTATCCACTGTGATAGCAATACATGTCTTGCATTTGGCACTTCTTTCTTCAGGTGTGGGCAGCCTAGTGCATGCAGGAAGCCTGGTCCCAGCATCAGAAGGCTGGGCTCCAGGCCGAGGTGTGCAAGGGATATGGTCTACCTTGTCCTCATGTCTGCTCTGCTAGATAGACCTTAGGCATGAATGGTGACCCAAGTTCATTCTCCTAACTGTCAGACTTGAACATGTACAGTTCTAGTAACGAATCAAGCTGGCATGGTCTTGGCCTCAATCAATCAAGGCTGCATACCACACAAATTTTCATTTAGGTTCACAATAACAGGCAAAGGCAGCCCTTTGCATGGCCAATGAAGAGTAACTCACCATTACGGTGCTTTTTGACAGGGCAGAAATCTTTTGGTGTGCATGGATGATGTTCTGTCAACAATTAAAGATGACAAGGAAAAAAATAATCTGGAGACCAAGGGCCAAGATTTTCTATTATAGCTGTATGAAGAAATGTAATGATACTTATGCAGAAGATTTGAATGTCATTCAAAGCTAAAACTTTGGGAGATTCCACTCATTTACAAAAAAAAAAAAAAAAAAAAAAAGCAGTAATATTTGTGCTCTAATTTAAAACAGCTTGAGAAAACAAAATTGCCTGGGACTCCTCCATGCCCAGAGCTAGCCAAACTGCATAACCAAAAGTTTCAGCTAAGGCTTTGTGAAGATATTGGTCAAAAAGCTGGTCCATTAGAGCAGAGGCTTTCACTAATTCTGGAGCACATCAGGACAATGAGATGTCATGTAACAGGGCAAAGACTCTTCTATGAGATACTGTAGAAAATCAGCAAAGCATCAGCCTCTAACCCATCCACTTATTCAACGAGCACTCCTCAGTTGCAGCAGGGAAATGCTCTGTGAAAGCTACTTTTCTCTCAGCACTGCTGAGCTGACAGTTTGGGTTCAGGAAAAGCAACTTCTACTAGACCTGTGCTTCAGATCCAACCCCAACAGTGTTTATCAGCTCTTTCCAGATGTTTCTGCAGCTGCACCACTTCCCCCTTTCTGTGTCTGGATGTGGCACCAGGGCAAATGAGGAGCTGCATTTCTGCAGACTGGACTGGTGTTCTGTGCTGTGCCTACCCTGGCTCGCAGCACATTTTCTACATGCTAGCATTCTCACTTACTTTTCTGAATGTATGAGAGTTGTGCTACTTTAATTAAAACTTTAATTGAAGGGAGAAGGGGAAAAATGGGGTGGGGGGATGAAGCTGATGCTTGCCAGCTAGGAGAGGATAGGAGGGAGGGATCGCTGCCTCTAAGTGCAACCTTGCAACGCTGCTTTCTGCTGCAGGAGAGGCACTGGGGGCCTCGGCTCACATACCAAAGCCAGCTCAGCTTCTGTTCAATTAATGTGTCTGTTTCAACAGGCCACTTTTGCAAAGCACTGCTGGAAATGATTTCTAATCTTCCCTTCAGTTTTGGCTGACTTAATTAAACTTACACCCACTAAACCCTGGTGCCTCTCTGAATTATTTATTGACTTGAGAGATTTTTTTAAAATCATTTCTATGTTTCCCTAGCCACCTTCAGTGAGTTAGTGAATCCAACTTTTATTTTATTTTATTTTATTTTATTTTATTTTATTTTATTTTATTTTATTTTATTTTATTTTATTTTATTTTATTTTTTTAAGGTTGATGCAATACTGAGGTGCTTCTGTTCCGTCCCCTCGTGAAGCTGGCAGATATGTGTCATCTATCCCTTTCTGCAGCAGCTGAAAACTTAATCTGCTGTAACACTCCAGTCTCAGTCCTCCAAAAATAAACAAGTCCTCCAAGTCAGCTCCTCCAAAGCAGAATCAGGAGGTCTGGGCACTTCTTGTCCATAGCTCAAGGGCAGGATTACTTGTGAGAACAAAGTTCCTCCATATCTATAAATTTGTGGGAGTGGGTTCTCGTGGACTTGAAGCACAAGCTTGTTTTGTGAGCAACTGAGCCGACAAGGTCTGTTTTACTGCCAGTTTGGGTCCTTAGGGCGAGCCAATATCTCGGTGGATTTGCTAATGTCTGTGCTGGGCTGACTCACACCATAGTCTCCCTCACACTGGGGATTTAATAACATCTCTCTTTGGTTGCCCAACCTGAAATACTTGGGATCTTAATATATTGGAGAAAACTCTTAAATTCAGTGGAAATCTGCTAATAAGTTCAAAAACTATGAGAAGGAAGAATGAAAAAACACATGGTTGTAGAAATCTCTTTTCCTTTGGGAGGCAGACTGAAAATGAAGTAGAAGCCTGGGAAACATAGCTGGTATCAAATCTCATGCCACTCCTATGCTATTTACCTGTGGGCCTAACTGTGTAAAACACAGCACCCACACTTCATCTCATGTTATTTCTCACTTCAGGTACAAAGTATCTTTGAAATTTGGGTTCTGTCTCCTTGTTAAAGGATAAAAACAGTCTCAAAGATGTCAAATCCAAGAGAAGACATAGAAAGAGAACATCCTCCAGCATATGGGTATTTTCTTCACACAGCCCTTCTAGTTTTCACTAACAAAGCAGGGGCCGAGGGAGGGTAGACTGGGCTGCTCTAAAAGGGGTGGCTCAGGATAGAAAGAATAACAAGCTTGAGATCAGAAAATTGAAGGTAAATCCTAGGCACAGGGTTAACTACCTTTTCCCTCCCTTCCACATGCTTTAAAAAGGAACAGGATATACAGTGCTTCTATGGGTACAGCTGGCTAAAAGCCTGAGAAGAACAGTATCTTGTCTGCCCAAGAAGTTCTGCACAGGTTTTCCCTTCACTGGAGCACAAAAGCTCAGTCTCTTTCAGCCCTCCACCTGGCTGCATTCTGCAGAGGAAAAGGGGAAGAAGAGCATCTACTGCTGAGGTTAGTCCAGTCTTGCCAGAGGCTCCAGCTGAGGGGATCACAAGCTACATGGCTTCATCTTGCTCTGCTTGAGTTCAGTTGCTTCTGGAGTGGAGGTACCAAAACATCCTCATCGTGCCAGGATCTTCTGGGCACCGTGGGCCCTTGCCCCAGGTCCTCAGGGATTTACACACACAAGATATAAGCAGAACTGCAAAGTAAACTCTAATTAAGAGCAAGCTTTAGCCAAAACCCCAGCAAAGCAACTCCTGAGCACTGTGTGGGAGCAGGAGGAAAGGGGTGGAGATATATATTGCTTTATCTATGTAGGAATAAACTTCATATACTAGGAGTACTTCTAATATAAGAAAGACAATACCCTCTGGCTTAGAGCATCTTAGTGGCTATCACTGCAGCTATGGTGCACAGCTGCTCCATCTTTCATTCAGTATTCATTTTTATAACTTAGAAAAAGCAAGAAGTTCACTCAAGCAGCTTTCAGAGTGGAAACTCATGGCTTTTTTTTCTGTTTTGTTTGCAGCTAGCTCAGATCATATTGGCTTAGGTGTTTACTTTTTGCATATATTTTACCAATACCTGAAGATTCCCCATATCCAGAGCAGGTAGGTAAAAGAGAGAGGAAACAAACTTTACCTGCCCAAAGGCAAGACACAGTAGCCCACTGCTTTCCAGGCAAAGCACTTTACCTGGCGCAGTATATGGCACATTCAAATAAACATTCAAATACATATGTTCTCTCACTTTCTTAAAGACTCTATTTAAATAACAAGCAGTTCTGTGGGCATTGGCACCGATATTAGTGAAACAAGTGGATGCATGTTGCTGGCATTGAAATATTTGGGGCCCTGAGATGTGATAGATTATTTCTCTTTTAGTTTAGAAGGGTGACCTTTTTGGTGAGAATTCTCCATGGTCTAATAATGCCTGAGCTCATTCAGCACCATGGCATCCTCTTCAGCAGTAGCTCTCTCCTTTTTGCAACTGCCTCTTTTCACAGAACTTGTAGGAACCGAATTACCCAAGCAACCTGCAGCAGAATTTTACATTTGGTTGGCTTAGGCCAGAGGAGTCAAAAGCTATTACAGGGAGAGTCACGCATACATGGTATGCTCACATAAGCCTTTAAAAATCCTGCTCCTGCCATGGTGATTACCATGGATAGTCCCCTTAGCAGAAAAATGAGTCGTAATTGCCGAAAACAGTGAAGAATTTGAACCTAAGCCATTAATGCTAATGTAATATATGGTGAGAAAATACTATTAACATTTGGATGGATGAGTTACAATACTCTGATTACCACATATTTGCATTCCTTAGCTTCTGTGTGATTACAACCTCAGCTTTGAAGCTCTGCTACCACAAAGACCTCTTGTAGTTCTTTTTTCTTGGTGTGTGTGTATTTAGAATGGTAATCACTAATATCAATTGTGCCAAGATTCATGAAGTACCCAATGAAGACCTTAGATTGTGAGGACAGGTGATTGTAAAAGGGTCAATTTTCACCCATTTTCTAGACCAGGTTTCTGGAGACATTTGGAGGAGTCGCCTCACTTAACTGTGGCCATTTAAAATCCCTGGTCCAAACTAGCTGTCCAGGTGTCCTGCATATTCAACAGAGAGAGAGCAAAGCACCTCTAGAGAGCAAGTTATTCCACTTCCTACAGCTGCTTCTCCCACAGCGAACTTACACCAGGCATTTCCCTCCAGGTTGGCCAAGGAAGCTGCAGCGAAGCCTTCCCAAAGCGACTGTGCCCACACGGGAAGAGCTCAGACTGCACTGGTAAGGCTGCATTTGCATCCGGCCACTCAGCAAAATGTTTCTTGCTGATTCACTTACCAGCATTTCCCTCCAGGTTTGACCCAATGAAGACTTTTCTTGTGACTTTTTCTGGATACCAATGGTCAGTGTGAGGATTGGGAGAATTTCCATCACCTCAGTTGGATCTGGCATCCTGCCATGCTTTCTCCAGCAAAAATCCCATTCCTTGGCTATCTGTGTCTGAGCCGTAGCAGTGTTAGAAGGCAGCAAAACAGACTTACCTCCTATAATAAGTTATGCTTCTGGTGCTCTTAGTGTGACAAAACTGTAAGAAGAGACCAGATGGGCAGAGATGAGGTCAGAGTCTATGCTCAGTAAATATGCCCAAATGTGAAAATCTGGCAACTTCTGTACTATTGATAGCACCATATTTTAGGACATATCAGAAAGCAGTAAACTAAATTATGAATCCTCTAAATAGCCTGAGAACTCCCTAGGACATGATTTAGAGGGAAAGTGCCCATTTGCCATACACTGCATATGGCCCAACGAGTTTCCCATGTGTTCCTGCAGAAACAGCCAAATAAGTCTCCCTGTTACTATTGTAAATTAAAAGCAATTTTCCTGCAAGTTAGTTCAGTGTAAGTGGCAAGAATGTTGGACCAAGAAGCCCCGAGGCTCTATCCTGGCCAGAAGGATGTGGACAACGTGATCTCCAACTGTCCAGGGTAGAGCCCTGGTCACCTCGGTTTGGGAGACAAACCTGAACATACATATGGTGCTCACAAAGCCTGTAAATACAGGGTGTGTGTTTTAAATCTTCTTTGTGCTGACGCGGAAAAAGTATTTGTACTCTGCATGGATGGAGAACAGCTGCTGGGGTCATCCAGTGCATCAGTTTCAGGGTGTCGAGAAGAGAAGTGAAAGATGTGGTGACAGACTTGAAACAAAGTGAGAGTTACCTTCGTGGCACATTGACTTTGCAGAGGATGGAGCTTCCTTTTGGGGCAGAGGAAATGCATGGCCACCAAATCCCAGTAAGAGAAGGCTGATAGCAACATCACAATGCTGGTCTGCCCCAGCCTTGCACCTGGCTAGCAGAAAAGCCTGACTGCAGGTTATCATGCAAAGTGCATGAGAGGGGGGAAAGGTGCTGATTTTGTAACCAACATCTATATTGCTGCTTTGCTGCTTAAAACTAATGACAAGTTTGTCTTAAACTTGGGACAAGTGTTTTTTTTCTATTCCTGTCCTGGTAGGAGAATAAATGAATGGAATGAAAAATGAATAAGAACTTGAACCTTCACATAATGAATATTGTGGATACAACCTCTCATAAATTACATTCCAGGCTCCCAATGGGAAACCTCTCATATAAAACTGGGATAATTGCATGTTTTTTTCAAAGGCTCTCTTAAAGCAACACCCTGAAAAGTTAGCACAGCTCCTGCAGGTAAGGGACAGTCTGATGAAGGAGGAAGGACAGTGAGGTCATTAGGGAACATCGTTAGAGGCTTAAGAGCTAATGATCCAAAGCACATTGACATTAATGTGACTCTTTTCTTTGGATCCAGGCACCTGGGCACATCAGTCCTTGCGCATGATCTTCAAAATGTCTGATTTTCATGCATGATTATATATTTTGAAGCAGGATTTTTCTTCCTCACATGTGAAAGTTCAAAAGCAAACAAATAAACCTCTTGCACTGCATGAATGAACATCTAGTGCAGGAGACAAGTTTTCCTAGAATTTCTCTCATCATTATATGCTGCATTATTTTTTCCCAATGTTTCTAAAACACTAACTAGTTCCAGACAAAAGGCTTAAGTTTTTAATGAAATTAAAATCAGAAATTAATATTCGCCCCAAACCATCTTATTTGGCTGTTGCAGCTCTCACAAAAGAATTTCTACTTACTGCAACTAATCCACAGGACCAAGACTAAGCCTTGTGCACCGTGGGTGCCCTGGCAAGCTATTCCAGCAGGCATAGCCCACAGAGGAGCTGTTGCTGGGCTGGATGCAGAGATGCAGCATAGGAGCAATGCTTGGGCACCTGGCTGTCTGGAGAGGACTGTGCTCACGAGGCTTAAATCACCATGCTGGTGTGATTTATCCAGCACGTGGGTGGCAGAGCAGGGAGCCACTGCTCATCACTTGTGCTGAGCTGTGGGGACAGAGCAGCAGAAGGATGGAGGAGCAGTGTGGGAGACAGAAATGCCTGTCGAGAGAACGGACTCCCCCCGGACACTGTGCCACCCTTCAGCTGGGGACAGTTTGGAGCAAAGGCGGGTTCCTCTACACTGGGCTAGCCAGCAGCTCTCGCCTGGCCCCAAGCGCAGCTCCGTGCTGAGATCTACCCTCTGTGTGAGACAGCAGTTTCTGTGCATGCATTTGAATGGGATCCTGGCTGTGCAACAAGCAGGGATGTCACTTATTTACATTGTTCAATCACGGTTCAAAACTTCTTTAATCGTTCAGCAGTAAATTCTCTGCAGTCTCTCCTGTGAAAAGAGGAAAACAAGGGATGATGCCAGCTAACGGCTGGCAATGGTTTCAATGATGCCTTGAAAGCAAGACCTGCTCTCCTATTCCATCCTGTTCGTAGGGCTGCATGGAAAGGGATTGGTTTCTCTCACATTTCATTTATGATTTCCGTTTTTCTGCAGAACGTGGGAGTAACGGAGCCGAATTCCCCATCTGTCGAGCATAATCCATATGGCAGCCATATGATCCCTCCCTGCTGCCACAGTGACCTTCGAACCAGCAGGGCAGCCCTGCTTGAAAACCAACACGAGCACCGGGCACTTCCGACCCCCCTGCCCTGTTCTCTCCGGAGCAACTTATTTCATTGTGACAATTTACATACGGTAGTTTTACAGCATGGAGTAAGATACCCCAGGGACCCATCTACGACTCACGAGTCCATTTCAGTATCTTCTCACAGCAGAGATAGTGGGACAGATTCAAATGCTCTGTTATGTGCATTTAAATTCAGAAGCATTTCAGGGAAGCAAAGCCTTCCAGATTTGCGCTGGTGCAGCAGGGCACCTGGCTGGACTTGTGGCCTTTGCACATTGCTAAAAAAGTGCCCTGCACATGGAACTCACAGTCCTTTTTAGCTAAAGATACATGGCAAGCACGTTACTGTAAATGCAGATATTGCAGAATGCAGGAGAAGAACAAACAGTTCAAATCTTTTACTGCAAAATCACCGTTCCCTTCCTTCTCAAAACTGTGAACACTGAAGTCTGAACTAAATTTTATTCTTGGTATTTCTGTGATGAAATTAGGTCAAAAGTCTTTACCCAAGTGATTCTTTTTTACCTCTTGATTAGATGAATATCCAAGTAATCTTTGTTCATTTTAAAATTTACTAGGAGTAAAAGAGTACTAGGTATAATACCCTTTAACCACTGTCAGTACACAATGGAGAATCTGAGTGAAGTAAAAGATTTTCTCTTTTTTTAAGTTGCAGACCCCTTTTTATTTTTGACTACATAGAGATAGTGAAAATGTGTCTTGGTTCCTGCCAGAGAAGACTTTAAACACCATGTCATATGAGGCTGAAGCAGCTGAGAGAGGGGAAGAGAAAGGAGCAGAATTCCCTGGCCCCGGCAGTATCTATCAGACAAGTAATTTTATTTAAACACTACTTTCTTTTTAGCACAGAGGCATTATCCAAAACTGATAATAACTAAAAAATACAGAATGGTTGGAATAATCATGACACAAGCATTATTTTTCTTGTTTACAATTGGTCCCGTTGCAGTCCCCAAACCAGAATGAAAACGTAGGGAAATCCAGATGTAGATCCCTTTGGGCAAAAACAGCTCTCCCTTAGGACAGCTTCATGGTGCAAAGAAACCATCCATTTCCATGTCAGAGACTTGCTTCTTATCAAGTAGATCAGAGCCCATGGATGAAGCCAAGAGGGGCTATTTCCCTGGCTTTTGCACATCATCGCTGCTGCTCCTCACACAAGCTAGCACTGGGGCCGTTGCCCCCACGTGCAGCCCCATGGTTTATGGGTTGCAAGCCATCTTCAGGGCTTTGTGGCACCTCTGCATTGCATCACTGTGACCAGCAGTGTTTCAAAGGGGAGGTGACAGTGTCTTGCCTGCTCCACATCCTGTGCCATTTCTTCTGAAAGCAGCCCTCTACATCCAAGCTGCAGGAGATATGTACCCATATATACATCTCAAAGGCTGAAAAAGGTCAAGGTCTTGGCTGTTGCCCAGTAAAAAGATAAATGGGTGTCATCATTACCCAATAGATTTGGCCTTGGAGTAGGAAGGCCTGAAGGCAGTTTCAGATGCAGAAAATCATCTGGGCTGTTCTCCAGGATTCATCCTGAAAAGTACAAACTTCTCGGCAATCCTCTCTGCACTCATAAGATCAATATTCAGAATTGAATGGGGACTTTCAGCTGTCTGGGTTTCTTGACAAAGTTTCACTTGGTTCATGTGACTCACTGCTCCTCTTGTTGGGATGATAGGAAAGATAAGCCTAGAATTGGATGTCATCAGACCACGACCACCAAAATCACGGACAACAGAAATGATTAAATGGGAAAATATTTTTAAAACATCTCTAGGTCAGATAAGGAAAATTCATGAAAAGTGAACACTTTTAACAGATGTTTTCTGAAAAAAATACATCTTTTAAGTCCTTCCCTGTTCATTTGGGGCCCCATCAGGTGCTGTACACATGTTCAACTATTCACATAATTTTAACGCTCCATCTGAGATTAAGTGCATATTTAGCACTTGCAAAAACATGATCCTAATCCCCCTAGAAATGGACAATGTGCTGTACTCTGTGTGACCAGGCTGCAGGAAAGACAGAGACAGGCCAGCTGCTTAAGTGGTCCAAACTCAATTAGTTTTCAAGACTTATTCCATTAGTGCTACGTTATAGTCTGATTTAACAAACATAAAATATCGGAGTCAGTGGAAACTGAAATGAAAGGACATTTTCCGTAGCTTGGCTGTATCCTTAAGAAGGTTGTGTAATGAACTATTAGTCTTCTCTTAAACTAACTATTAGAGCTTTTTTTGCTGCCTTTTCTTTTTCTTATTTTTTTCCTTAGAAAGGGCAGAGAGGAGGAAAACGACATGAATCTTCTTCCAATACCAATCTCCCTCTAAAACTTTATGGAAGTCAAGAGAGCGTGGAAGCAGAAGTGCCACCAGAGAATGATTTCAACTGACGATTTGCCACAGCCTGTTCTGATCTCTACTCAGCACTGCAGAATTTTTCAAATCACATAGATCAAGACAATTTCTAATGTGCAGTAGATGCTTGGCTCTGGAAACAAACGTGATTTTTTTCCCCTGAATGTGCTTTTTTAAAAATCTCTCTCCTGTGGGAGAACACCAAGTCCCTGCTACTTTCCAAGAGCCTGAAAGCACATTTTGGAAAAAAAGTTTTATTATGAATCTCATTTATATTGAAAGCTTTGCAGGGTAACACTTGAGGGCATTTGCACTGGACCTTATAAAGGGCATGCTGACTACCTTAGAGTCATAGAATCACTATGCTTTCATCTCTTTCACAGTAACATGTATTTAATAAAAATATCACTGAAGTTATCCAAGTAAGAAACCCCTCTTAACCATGAAAAAAACACTCAGGTAGAAGCCAGGAGATCTGCTTTCCCTCCATCTCTGCTACTTGCCTACAGGGGACACAGTTTGGCTGGTGAGAAGCCAAAATATGAGCATGGTGCAAGGCTTCTCAGCCAGTATTCTCATGCCACACGTAGGGTAACAGCAATGTGGCTCTGTGGCAGTGACTACACCAGCATCCTCTGATAGCCATAGGAATTTCTTCTCTCACTCCTTTCTCCAAGTGACCATCCAAGAGAGTGTTGGAGCAGGAAAAAGGCTGAACAATGACCATCACCCTATTCCAGTGACATTATCACATTATGCCCAGCTCTCATAACCGGGAGCTTGCAGGTCTAGATTGACTTTAGGATGAAGGACTTCTTGCAACAACATTCTGAAGTTACTTCTAGTGTAAACTATCTTAGCCTGGGTGTAGCGGGAAGATTCTGCTCAAGGCCAGAGTGGTCTCATTTTAACTTGCAGTGAGCAATAACACTGATGACAAGAAATAGAGAGAAGGGCATGGAGCGTGCAGCGCGGCTCCGCACATGCAGTGCAAGAGGTCTGTGGAAGTCACTCCTAGGTCCCATTGCTGGCAGGAAGTTGAGGCTGAAGAGATTCCTGCTAAATTGCTGTCTGCTCCTGTTGTTGTCTAAAGAACTTTCTGTCCAGAGAGATTGTGGGGGAGGGAAGGAGAGATTGTGGGGAAGGGAAGGTGGGAGACATCTTTTTGCAGAGCAAAACACCAAGCCTGGTATTCCCAGGCGAGTTAAGAAACCCAGCACTGATTATGGCTGGGGCTCCGCACACAGAGCCAATCTTTGGAATTCCACTCTCAACCCTCTTCCGCTGAGAATGGGGGGATTAACACTTTGGGTCGGATGGAATCGCTGAGAATTTGCCTTGCTAGGAATCGTAAGATTTCTGGTTTACCTCTCCAGAAGTGTTTCTGTACACCTTTCCTGGGAACAGTGCTGAGTAGCAATTCTCCTCTTGACTTGCTTTCAATGGTCTGCCCAGCCTTCACTGAGGACCTTATGCAGGAGGAAGTGGGATGCTGAGGCCTCTTAAGCTTTATTCCCTTTTCTCCAACAGATTTCCAACTGTCTTTGGGGGCTTTCTGCTACCTACAGCGCTTCTGTGGCAGAGCTGGGAGGGGATGATCTGGCTTCCTGCACTTGTTAAAAAGCTTCAGAACTAAGAGCATTAGTTTCTCCACGCCAGCTAAAAAAGGCTTGCTAAACCCATTGAAACCAATTGAAGAGCAGAGCAGAGTTAATCCTGGAAAATGCTCACAGCAGCTCAGTGACGCACAGCCTCGCAAACGCGGACTAGGGTTGCTAATGACCTGCTCCAAAAGACCTAGGAGAAGTTGCAATTAAATTCTGGGGTGGAGGCCAGCCCTCGGCATTGCCTGATAGGAGTTAGGGCTGCTGCTACAAAGGCTTTCATACTGCCTCTTCAGCATTCACCTTTCTTCACCTAATATTTTCTCTGCTGTTTTTTATTTCTTCTGAATTCAGTCCTATATATTTCCAGTTTGGCAAAGTTATACTACAGTTTATAGTGCCAAGCACAGGCATGTAATAAAGATAGAAATGCTTTCACCTTTGTAAGGGCTGTGCATTTTATTCTCCACTTTGAAAAATATTTTGTAGTGTATTATCCCTATTTGTTATTGTACAGTGGTACAAATAGCACCTGAGTACATGAACTAGGACTTGGGCTTTTCTGTAGCAAACATTGTACGTTGTAGGAATAAAAGATATTCTGTATCTATAACCTTATAGTTCAAGCATTAGAAAACCTATCCAATCCTGCCAAAGCATCCAAATCAGATAAAAGATATTTGGGTGAAACATTCACCCTTAGTTTAAGGTAATTGGGAAAAGCTAGTAAACTCTTTTATGAAATTAGCTTGCTGAAGCAATAGCATCATCCAGCCAAAATGTGTGTTCATGCCAGGGGAAAAAAAAAAGTATGAGATTTCTTAGGAATCTTAATTGCATGGAAGGATGACATTTGCTAGGTATAGTTCTAATCAAGGGCTCGCTATGTGTATATATGCACAAATGCATAAGAAAAAGAGAAATAGGAAAACTAACAAACAAACAGATGAAAGCAGGAACAAAACCCCAGAGATGCATACAGGAGCACTTAGTGCACGATCCTGAGAAAAACATGAGAGAAGGAGGATTGGGATCTGAGAAGGCCTTGAAAAATTGACAGAGGGTCTTTGGCTGCTGTGTGATTAATCGGACAGGTCTTTGGGTAGACCCTCTAGATTAAAGGAACTGCATCCAAGAAGAAACTATAATCAATTGTTCTTTAATAGGAACAGCTCAAAGGTTCCCCAAGTTTTGCTAGTGGCTTGAGTCAAAAGGAAATTAGAAATTTTAGAATAGGGATCTGTACCCCCTGCTCATTTTCAACATACTTAGCTCCAACAGCAACCTCTCGATAATAAACAAAGGTATCTGCAAAGGAAATTATCTTTCAGAAATTATATTTCTCCATTAATAAACAGAAATCTTCAATGTGGCATAATCTGCCCCATCAGATTATGGTGTTTGCGGATGACAGCAAGCTGGGTGGAGTGGCCAACACTCTGGAGGGATGTGCTGCCATCCAGAGGGACCTGGACAGGCTGGAGAGTTGGGCAGAGAGGAACCTCATGAGGTTCAATA
>JAUBOD010000375.1:3271058-3308241 GCA_032353885.1 Nothura maculosa
GCCGCCCTGTGCCACCTGCTCTAGGTGCCTGCTGGAGCGGGAAGGTTGGACCAGGTGATCTCTAGAGGTCCCTTCCATCCTTGCAGATTCTGTGATTCTGTGATCAAAACTGTGCCACACAGCTTGATTTTCACTTTCCAAATATATCATGCTTGTATTTGGTTTTGGTCTCTTTCAATTAGATCTTGTTGCTTTGCTGTAGGAGGATGGCAGCCAGTTAAAGCCCACAAGAATCGTGCAAATATTATCCTCCTTATACAAACATTGCTGGAATCCTCTGATGCTGTTTGTTCACTGGCACAGTATCCATGGGGGCCACTCCCTGAAGCTTTTGTTTGTTTTTCAAATTTGCCCTGAAACCAAATTATTCAATTACATTTCTACCATGTGAGACTCTGTAAAGCCAGCTGTGAAGTGCAGAACTTTTAAACCCCAACAAGGCAGGACATGAGATGTCTTCTTCATCTTCTTCAGAAGGTCAGCCACCAGCTCCTGGCATGTAATTGCTAACAAGAGCAATGACATTGAGTTGAGGCCCTGCGGCTTTTAAGGCTCTTTGTAATCTCACTGACATACCTAGAGGTGTGTCATACCTAAGCATTTCTTCAGATGTTACTTTGCCATCAGTGTGGTACCCTAAGAAATCATAAGCTTGCAATTGTAAGCTTGCATCTGACTGATGATCACAAAAGGTTGGAAGAGACTGTCTTGGAAGGTATCCCACTTTTTCTCCTGTTTTCCCTCCATGGTTTGCACATGAGATCTGAGAAGGCCTGACGGTCCTACCTCTATCCACCTGCAGAATCATGGATAGCTCAGCCTCTGTGCAACATCAGCCAAGGGAAAGTCATGTGGGTATTTATAAATGTTACTCTCTTCCAAAGTTGACAAGAAGTACCTTTTCATGCATCTCTAGGACAAAACACAAGTAGAAAAGGAAAAAAAAAAGCAAACTTTAGCATGTAAATGAGTACCTGATCAGTGTTTGTGTTTGCTGTCTTTGCAAGGAAAATCAGAACTGCAATTAACATTTCTAAAATCCAGTTACTGGTGTTTGCCTGAAGATGGCACCCAACCAGTCACAGGGTCATTAGACATCTCAGGTGTACATACATGTCCCTTCTTCTAGCAAGCATATATCTGCCTGAACGGCTATAACGAGCAGTAATGGAACCACTTGACTTCTCAGTCTTGTACACCTCTTTGCAGGTCTCTCTTCAGTAGACGTATTTCCACCTTCGTTCAATATCTTCTCAAGCATGTATTTAAAGATACTACAGGCAAAGCTAGAGCCAAGCATGTTTCCTTCCACAGCAGAGACTGCTTAAACAGGATTTCAAGAAAGTTGATACTAGTGAGAAATAACAACAGAAACCAAGAACTGGGAGTCCAAAGGCCTGCAAAAATTTTCTCAAGGATACTTTCTTGTGTTCAGATGAGGTTTAAACACAATGCTCTCCATTCTTTTCTTCTTTTTTTTCTGCTATAAATCAGAACAAACCTTTCTGAAACCAAAGCTGTATGCTGCAAAGACCATTCTATCACAATGGGAAATCACATCTGTTCTTTTACCAAATTAATGACTTTGTGCTTCTCTTCTCCCTCTGTGTGGATGAGCTCATTTTATAGGCATCCTTTATCCTGTGTTGCCCCCCTTTGTGTACTTCATATAGTGAGATTTCTTCTATTTCTTCTCCATGCTTTGCTGCTGTCTAACGCAATGACAACATAAAGTGTGGCACTGGGTAAGAAAAAACCTGAGGCTGTTCCCATCAACATGAATAGAAGATTCAGAATAACCTTGTTACTTGAAAGGTTTGAGAGTGAAAAAAAAAGTAAAAACAACAGAGAAACATCAGTAGTACCTATTCTGCTGTTTTAAATCAGAATCAGATCCATATGTCCTGATCATCTAGGGTGATAACTTCCAGTAGCCATATGGCTATCGTCCATAAATTCATTATGCTGCTGCCATTGTCACTGTATTTGAGGGCTCACTTTCCTGCAGGAGGCCCTGAGGAGGTACCAAACTTTTCCTTTCTTCCCAAAGGAGGAAAGATGCATGAGTATCATTAGCAGGGTTCACCTTGCATCACACCACACAAGTTTTGTTTTTCCCAGCTGTGTTGCATGATGCTTCTAGTGACTGGAGCACTTGGGTGGAGCACATGGCTGGGTCTACTTCAGTGTGTGAGCAGAGCTAGACTATGCATTCCTGTAAGAAAGACCTGCTTTGAACTGTAGGCCTAGTTAGGCTCCGACCTCTGCTGAAGCTGCTGGCTAGTGTGACAAGTGATTTTTTCATCAACCAAAAGAGACTTGGAACAGCAACACAGATCCTACTAGTATAGACAGATGGAGGCTTTTGTTAATTATTATTACATATTCCCTCAGGAGGGCTGCAGCAGGCAGGCAAGGTACCGGATTCCCAAGATAGTCAGAGGACAGCCAGAACACGCAAGCCCAGGAACCTGACCAGCATATTCAAAATGATTAAATTCACACCAGAATCTGTTCAAAAGCTACTTCTAGGGTTACTTTACTAGAAATAGGAGCAGTAGCAGAGCAATTTCATGGAATCAATCAGCTCTCATCTTGACATCAAAATAAGAAAGCAGATCTTCATAAGCACTCTAGAAATTGGACAATGAGTTTTTTCACACATGTCATTCTGATTTTATTGCCTGTGCTGAAAGAAACTCCTTTGTGAAGTCTGGTTTCTCATGGGTGCTGCCTGGCTGTATAAATGACAGTAATCAGTGGTCACCAACAACTTGGACTGGGTTTGAACAATTTACCTTGAAGTAAGATATCTGTATGCATGATATACTTCATGTCTGTCTGTCTGTCTGCTTGTCTCCTTCTTATAACTTTCATTCCACAAACAGTGCAGAATATGCAACAGGATGAGATCTTAATGCACTTGTTAGAACATAACACTTTGTCAATGTCAGGCAGATAACTGAAAACACAGTGCTGAGGATACAATGCACTTTTAAAAGGGCATAAACAATTTAAAACAAATGAAAAATAAATCTGGCCTGTCTTAATAAAGACCCATAAATATACCAATGAATTACAATGAGACATATGGAGGGCTGAACAATATCATCCTAAAACAGACTGTTTCATCAAACAGTGCTGTTTCTCCATTTAAAGCAAAGAAAGAGGAGAGAAATAAGCCAAGTTACAAATGACAGTGAGAGCTCAAAATTTTTAGCACTGAGTTCTCTTTTGCAGAATCATGAAAGCTCACTGATAGTAGTGCAAAAAGCATTGCTGAGCATCTTTAAAGATGCACATAAGGGCTATTCTTCATCTTAAAATTTCTGCATTTTAAACTCAAATATACATGGACAAAAATGATCCTCTTGTGTGTGTGTCTGCCTGTGTGTGCATGTTGCTTATGAAGTTGGGTGGTTCACATCCACCCAACTTCATCCACCCGAGAGCCGTACAATCCATCAGCAGAGCAACAGTATCTTGAGTCCGCGTGAGTTGCTGTAAGGTAGGGAATTCCTTCCCTACAAAGAAGATGCCAACATACTAACTGCTGCAGCCACATCTCCTCTCATAATGCAAAGGCAATAGTGACAGAAAATCTTCCACTTTGGTAACAGACAGCAATGCACTCAAGCAACAAAATTATCAAAGGGGTTTGCAGTCTTTGGAGAGTTAAGATGTGTCAGTGTGTAGAGGGCCAGGAGAGACTTGTTTTGGAGCAAGCCAGCTCAGTGGAGCTCAGCCTGCTTGTGCATTAGCAATATCCCATCTTCATGGAGCATTTTAGCATTCCACTCAGCAAGTGAAATGAAGAAATTTTGTCTCTCTAGTCTTCACTTTTACCTGCGATCATAGAGGACAAATATATAGTATTATCCGATCTTGAAAGAACACGTGAAATGAGGTTTTGCCAGAATTATTAAATGTTGGTCACAGACTCTTACAACTCTGATACACCACTTCTCACTGGAAAATATTCAGCTTAACAGTTTCAGTGAAATACCCAAATTTCAAGCTATTCATGAGCTAGAGAAAGAAGGAAAGCCAGAAAGAAAGAAAGAGTTCTTTACCAAATGAGAAATAGTAAATATTTTTCCCTTAAGACTCTGTACAGATAATAACAAGGTTTTACAAGGAATACTTTCAAATAAATGTATATTGTGAATAAAAAAAGTCTAAGCCAATTGCTAAGACAGAATCTCACAAGAAAATTTTGCCTTAGAGGTTTGAAGTACAGAAACAAACCCAAGATTTAATATGGTCATAAAACAGTGCTAATTCTGTAATTTCTGAAGAATATTTCATTTGCTTGCATCCCAGTTCTTGGGGTTGCAAGGCTTGTTTATAGTGCTTCATAGATAACAAATGACATACTGTAAGAAACTTCATTTTCTACCAGTTAGCCTACTTTAAACCATGGAATTAGCTACAGTCAGCAGGAGCAACCTGCATATCAAAGGGAATGAAATGGTCCTTAGCAATTGACAGAAATAAAGAAGCACCTTTCTAATGAAAGGGAGAGCAGAGACCAACAACCCTGTCATCTCTCAGTAATGAGCAAAATGAACAAGTTTCTTTCATAAGGGAAACACTTCTAACAAATGAGTAAAAGAACCATCTATAGCATCTATAGTAGACTAGGAAGCCATGTGAGCTATCCTTCAAGCTGAGAAATATAAAGACAAGCTATCACCACTACCTTGTCACTTAGCTCTTCATTATTTGTGGGAATACGGTGTAATTTCCTTGTTTTTCAGAAATGAAGTGAATCAGCAAATTTGGAGCTGAGGGCACAGTTTACAGGCACCTGAAGCATTACAGGATGAAGGGCCAGGCAGGACTTAAAATGCCCTGCAATGAATCATGTTAGATTATAATTTGTTTCTTTACAAATTTAGAAGTGCAGTAGATAGGATAAACTTTAAAGAAGCTCAGGAAGCAGGCAGGCTGGACTTACTCACACCTCTCAAGATGGCTAGTTCAAATTAAATCATTAGCTGAAGAGGAATAATCCTGGTAGGTTCAGAAAATCAGTTTTAAATTTGGCCTGCTAGCAAAATTTTGAATGTATTTACTCTGGATTCCATTTCTCAATCCATATTAAAGCTCCATAGCATAATCAATTATAGGCTTATTGCGAAGTACAATAGGATTCAATCACCAGGAATGCCTCAGGGTATGTCTTAGAAGGACGATAAAACTAACAGTAATGGGTCTACAGCTTCTAAGGCTAATTTCCACAGCTACAAATTTTATAAATAAATAGAAGGAATGTCAACTCTCAGTCACTCAGCTTGAGGTCTCTCATTCTGGTAACTCTTCTCTGCTCTGATATTGTTCTGTTTCTCAGATATATTCCTCGTTCTGTTCTGGAGCCCCTGGGACTTACTCAAAGCACTTCCTTTCCTACATTTCACATCACTAAATGCAGCAAAGAACTAACACATGCAGGAATATGGAACAAGAACATGAAGGGCTCCATGATGTCAAAGTTGCATTTCAAGGTTCAATCACACTGCTTGTCACTGTGATCCCATGGAGATCTCAGACTGGAATTCGGATGCACAGAAAAGGGGCAGAAACTCTGCTTAGGACAGTGTTTCCACACTCTGCAACTCTGGTGACACACTGCAGGGCACAGTCCCTGGCATGCCCCCAGGGAACCTGCAGCTACCACTGACATATTGGAGACCTTGACGCAGTGGATGCTCCTCACATCTGGGGCTGCAGAAGTGCCTGTGGCCACTCATTGAACCTGGGGCAGCAGGGCCTTGCTCGCAGGATGCCTGTGCTGTTGGAGGATCTGTGTTGATAAGTAAACCAGATGCTGGAGGAGGTCAGCAGGCTGCACAGCATTAGAGATGATAAAGAGTGAACAGATCTTTTCCAAGCTTCTGCAGGTAGAAGAGCAGGAACCCCCAACTGTACTGAAGGAAGAGAAGGCAGAATCTCTGTTTATGGGCTTGGGAATTGGAGAGTGCCATAATGACAATGTCTGGACATTTGTGACTTTGATCAGCAGAAGGAAGGGTCCTGCTCCACCTGCAGATCTGAAACTGCAGCAGAGGGTCAGTCCAGTAGCAAAGGAAGGGCTGGGAGTTCGGTCCAGTGAAATATGCAGGCTGATTGAGCCTGAGCCACACAGCAGCAGCAGCAGCAGCAGGAAGGGGTGAGAGATCAAAGGCTTGACTACTAAGAAGAAACAGAATCCACATGAATGGTAGAGTAAAAGCATCTTTGCCAGACTAGCAAATCTGTGGAGGAGACCTGTCACCTAGAAACTATGGTGGAGGAGGATTATGACCCACAGTCAGCTGAGTAAGTAGTGGATTGGGAGAGCAAGCAAAGGCTGCAAGGCGCTGTGGACAAGAGATATCTCAAATTCAGTATAACACTGCTACCAGGAGTCCATATAAACCACAAATAATGAAGTGTCCACAGGAAAGCATTATGTTCTTATGCCTTTTGTTGGAAAATAGCACAACTGGGTGCCTCTGAATTACCTGCATGCTAATACTTGCAGCACAGAGAGCAAACAGGAGCAATTAGAGCTTGCATGCAGTTGCAAAGCTACAGTCTCACTGGGATCACTCACACAACCAGAGTGCCGCAGTGGACACATACAAACTCTCTAAGAAAGGCAGGCTGGGATGGTGAGGACAGAGATGTTCATTCCTCTTATGTAAAATAGCAGCTGGAACATGTGGAGCTTTGTCTTGGGGAGGAAGATGAGCCAATCCAAGAATTTATGGGTCGGGATTAATGGAAAACCAACATCAGTAACTTTGTGGTGGGTGTCTACAATAGACTGTCTGACGAAGAGGAAGTAGTAGAAAAAACCTTCTTCAGACACCTGAAAGAACTCTTATGTTTACAAGTTTTGGTCCTCATGGGCAACCGTATATATGCCTAATGGACAACACAGCAGGGCACAAGCAATCCAGGAGATTTCTGGAATGCTTTGATGACAACTTCCTGATTAAGGAAGTGCAAGGCTAGCGGCTGTGCAGGACCTTATAGTTACAACCAAGGAAGGACTGGTCATGTATATGAAGGTTGGGAGCAACCTTGGCTGCAATAACAATAAGATTATGCAGCTCAGTATCCTGAGAGGAGAGTGGAAGGCAAACAGTGGTGAGTCTTACCTCAATCACTGATGGAGCAAACAATCCTAGAAACTTCTTCCTAACATGTTAAGGACAAGAGAGTGACTGGGAGTAATCAGCACAGATTTATGAAGGAGAAATCTGTCTGACCAACTGGCAGTCTTCTGTGACTCAAATGACTAGCTCAACAGATGATGGGAGAACAGCTAACTTTAAGAAAACTTTTCATATGCTGTCTCCTAGCAACTTCATAGACATGCTGATGAAGTACAGACTAGATAGATGCACATGCAACTTTTGCCAGTTACTTGATTGTACAGACTTACACAGGTTGCTTGACCTTTCTTTCCATGAGATCACTTAGCTAACTTGCTCCAACACCTATCTGTGAAATGGGTTTTAAAACAATTAACTGCCCACATCTTTATTTGATGCCAGAATTAATTAGTTCCTTTTTTTATATATGAAGAAGTCTAATGTTGCTACTGACCTCAGAGAATTCTTACAAGACAGCAATTCCATTATATAAGAATACTTATACTGTTTCTACAAAGTCATGCAGTAGATGTCAAATCACTTACAAACAGAAACATGTTTGGCATTGGACACTGACATCCAAGAAGAGAGAATTTTGCAGAAGAATTCCAAAAACTCTCTTTCTCTAAAGAAACTCTCAATTGAAAGTAAAATTTGTTGCCAGATTCTTAGGGGAGTTCTGTATAGCTTTATGATCACTCATAAATTTCTCTTCCTTGCCAAGCAAATCCTATGACTCTGAACTTTGAGACATCTGTGCTTTAAAACTACTTATACCTTCCCTGACTCTGAATTTTACCTCTGAAATGCCAGTGTGAGATTTTTGTCTGGAAGGGCTTGTGAAAAGAAGCAAGTTTTATTTTTGTCACTGATGATGTTGTCAGTTCTGGACCACTGTACTTCATAGAAGAATTTCAGAATCATAAAATCATCATGATTGGAAAAGACCTTCAGGATCATCAGGCCCAATCATAAGCCCCTCAACACCATGCCCATTATATCTTGTCCGTAGGAGCCTTATCTATGTTTTTCTTGAACACTGTCAGGCACACTGACTCCACCACTTCCTTGAGCAGTCTGTTCCAATGCTTGACTACTCTGTGTAGAAATTTTTCCTAATATTTAACCTTAACCTGCCTGGTGCAACTTGAGGACATTTCGACTTGTCCTATTGGTAGCTACTCTGGAGAAGAGATTGACCCCCATCTCACTTCAATTTCCTTTCAGGTAGTTGTAAAGAACAATAAGGTCTCCCCTGAGCTTCCTCTTCTCCAGATTAACTAACAACAGTTCCCTCAGCTGCTCCATGTAAGATCTCTGCTTCAGCCCCTTCACCAACTTTGTTGCCCTCCTTTGGACACACTACAGCACCTGCATGCCCTTCTTGTAGCAAGAGGCCCAAAACAGGATCCAAGTTGCGGCCTCACCAATGCCAAGTACAGGGGGATGATCACTTCCCTATTCCTGATGGTTACACTCTTCCTGATACAAGCCAGGATGCCGTTGGCCACCTGGGCACACTGCTCACTCATGTTCAGCCAGCTGTTGACCAACAATCCCAACCCCATTTCTGCCATACAACTCTCTAGCCACTCTGCCTCAAGCCTGTAGCGCTGCATGACGGTCTTGTGACCAAAGTGCAGCACCTTGCCCCTTGGCCTTGTTGAACCTCATACAGTTGGCCTCAGCCCATTGATCCAGCCTGTCCAGATCGCTCTGCGGAGCTTTCCTATCCTCAAGCAGATCCACCCTTCCTCCCAGCTTGGAAATTTGCAAATTTGCTGAGGGTGCACTCAATCCCCTTATCTAGATAGTCGATAAAGATATTAAAAAGGAGTGGCCCCAACATCGACCCCTGGAGAACACTGTTCATGATCAGTTGCCAGTTGGATTTAACTCTATTCATCACTACTCTCTGGGCCTAGTCACCAGCCCGTTCTTCACCCACCTGTGTAAGCAATGAGCTGCCAGCTTCTCCTGCAGAAGGCAGTGAGAGACTGTGACAAAGGTCTTACTGAAGTCTAAGTAGACCATGTCCACAGGTGCAGAAAGGTTGTGTACTCTTTTAGGCATTACATGGAAAAGGTAGCTCACTAACTGCAGAAGTGGAATTTCCTTTCTGAGGCTGGAACTGCCCTGCCAGACAGTGGGACTGTGAGGTATGTGCACTGGATCACCATATTGCCCACGCGCATAGGCAGGATGGGTTACATAGAGATGTACAGGACCTAGCTAGGGTGAGACACAGCACAGGACAACATGGCTGTCTCCTGAGTCTTTAATATGTCTATCATGTGGAATGTTGCAGAACTGAACAATAAAGACCTTTTAATTAGAGGCGGAGACAGATACCTCATGCATCCATGCCAGAAATATCCAACCAGCCTGCTTTAAATAGCTTTTCATCCATGGCCGAGCTCTTTAAACTTTCTCCTTTTATTAAAACAGCTCAACTGAGACCATTTTAATGTGCCCCCATCTAGTTATTTTATTGGAAAATATTAAAATTGTGGGCCAGGTGAAATTAAATGCTTTGAAAATGGAAGTCAAGCAGTACTTTCAGTTTTTAAAAGTGGTTTCCCCTCCTTGTGCTAAGGCACTTAATACTATACTCTTATTTAAGGGGTATTGTTTGAGCTAAAATAGTTAAAAATACCTTAATGGAAATGAACAAAGAAAATGATAAGTAAGAAAAATATAGCTCATTAGAGAGAGTGTGATTAAAAGGATAAATGGACTTCCAAAGGCTTGGGCTATTTTTCTTCGGTTATTAACTAATCCTCTTAGCATTCCTCCCACAAAGCACCAAGTGTAGAGGGGAACAAAGGCAGGACATGACAAGGACAGTGTGCCCTGGTCACTGGGACCAGCAAGTCAGGCCTGGGGAAACACTGAAAGGGAAGCACAGGACAGATATATTGACATATATCACTATAGAGACAGGATTGTCACCATGGTGGTATCAAAAGAGCAAGTTCCCTCCCTGTGCTAGGATACATACATGACCAGAGAAGGTCAGGAATCCAGCTATGACTCTGACTCTTCTCGCAAATGGAGACTTCTCCTGGATGGTCTTCAATTGTGAGAAAGCACAAGAGTCACCTGGACATTCAAAGAGCTTCACTGGCCCAAAACAGGCATTCTTTATTACATGACCTTAAAGTAACTGCCTATCAGTGGTATCGTGACCAATGTTTGAAACACCTAATCCAGATTGTTCCTTCTTTATACATAGAAGTGTGATAAGATGGTGCCAGTGAGATACTAAAACATTTATGTGGTTCACATTATTCAAAACTGAGAACCACTTCTCTAGGCAACAGCAGGGAAGAAGAGCTGGCAAAGAGCAAACTCTGGTGCTGTGGGGATAAGTAGGGAGACTGCAGGGTACCCAGTTGGTGAGAAAAAGGGCATATTATGGTGCAATCAAACTGTGAAGACTATAAAAACATGGCTAGCCCATCTACTTTGATGGAGCTACTGTGAGCTACCCAAGGTCAGCTGGGAAGAAGATGAAGTCTTCCTTGAAGGCAGCATGACAAAGCCAGACCTTGGTGACCCTCATGCACGATGCAACTAGTCCATTTTATACAGGTCCTAATGAAAGGCACAGGGCTCTTGCATAAAAGGAAAGGAGAGTGGTGGGAATGGTACCTCTCCCAGATTTGGGGTAGTGTTGTTATTGTTTAGAGAACAAAGCAGTAAAGACATAGTACAACAAATCAAAAATTTAAAATATGACTTCGATTTGACCTAAAGAGGATATTGACAATAAATTAAAAAAAAAAAAATCTGAAACTAAGGAATAAATCTAGCTCTGGGAATTCTGAGGGAGGGGAAAAAGGCATTCATAAAAATTCACTCCTCTCTGAGCTGCAGCCCTGAACCTCCCATGCACTAGATGGGAGACACTGATAAATCTAGGAGGCCATACATGCCAACCAGCTCATATGTTTTCAGTGAGCAATGACAGGGAGCCAAATTGCTTTATTCCGATTAGTGAAGGTCCTCTGACTGCAAAATACACTGTGCGAAAAAAATATTGAGTTTTAGTTCGCTGACACATCAATTTAAGAGAATTATTGCTCTCACATAGAGGCCAAAGCATGTATCTGCCTTCATGTATGTGCAGGAAAAACTAATTGTCAACTTTTATGCAGGGATAAAAGGGGGAGGAAGGACAGGAGCTCGACTTCTCCTCTGACTCATGTGCTATCTCACACAGAAAAACCTATGAACTACTCGTATTTTGTCTGATTCCTAAAGACAAAATAAGCACTCTGTAAATGGCATAAACATGACTTGTATTTTTAGCTGTGTTTTTTTTCTTTTTTTTTTTTCTCTAAAGAACTTTCTAGAAAGCTGCTGCTTCTAACCTCTCAGCCATAAAGTCTCACGGATGGCAGAAGTGACCTCTAATGAAATCCACTGCTGGGATGTCTCTGCTGCAGTCTAACTCTTACCTGCTTTATGCACAGAAGCAATTTGGGTGAGGGATGCAAGATACTTGTGATATGTGGTCATTTCGGTGGCTGGTGCAGCCTGGTTTGTGTGCCAGAGTCAATTCATGCGCCTGCTATGTGCCAGAGCCAATTCAATGTTGCTCTTTCCTGATGTGCTGTGATGCTCCCCTCGCTCAGAGAGACGCAGGCGGGGAGGCCTCTGCACACTAATACTGCTCAGACAATAGGCATGCGAAATTGATGTTCATGCAATATCTTTAAGTCCCTGGAGATTTGGTTTTTTAGCTATTGTACCAAGTGCTTTGCTTTCATTGCCTCTCTCCTTCACCTTTGTTTCCCAGCTCGCCGTCTCATCTCCCATCTTGGCTAGGGCTCCTGGCTGCTGCCAGTTTGTTCATTGCATATTCAGGAGGTCTGCCTGTGCAAAGCAACTCATTTTCAGCACCTGAAATTCACACAGCGAAAGCAGAAATAATCAAATATTTTGAAAAAAACTGTTGAAGCGAAACACTGCACATTAATTATGGTGATAGCTATAGCATAATAACTAATTATTAATTATGTTTTCCAGCAATTCCTGCCTAGTATTTTGTTGAAATCATCGGCTCGGCATTGAAATTTTTATTAATTTTTCTAATGCAGTGTTTTATAGTGACAATATATAGCATGTTGCTGTAGTACTTTTTATCTCTGATAAAATAGGAACTGTTTGTTCCTATGAAGGATTTGCATAGTGTACTACCTGTATGACCTGTGCCAAAACCAGAAAAGAAAAAAAAAAGAGAGAGAAAGAGAGAGAAGAAAGGGGGGCAGTTCTGATTGCTGCTTGCTTTCCCTCAGAGCAGGCTTGGTGGGGTTTGGGGATGCAGCGATGCTTTTGCTGAGCAATAGACAGTATGGGTTGCTCTGCTAATCCGGGGAGGCAAAGGAACTGGAAGCAGGGAGGCAAGTGTTTAGGGTAGCCAAAACATATTAGAAATGTACATAAGAGGGAAGGCCAAAGTGCTACAGGATAAAAAGAGAGGCTAAATAGTTTTAGAGCCACTGCTTGACGGAGCTAAACAGCATTCAGACCTTAACAGCACTAACAAAAAAAGGAAATTTCTTAATGATAGCATTTCCTACTCAATCCTTTATCCCTATCAAAGATGCATAACAGGAGCTGGGCAATCTAATGGAGATTAACTGCACAAAAGAAAAAAAAAAGAAAAAAGCCACACAACACTAGTACACAGCACTGGCTGCTGCCTCAGCTCCCCATCCCCTGGCAGTTTCCCAAGCACTCAAGTTCATACCGTGAATGCTGAATTGGAAAAGCTGGAGGGCAGAGCTCCCGTGGAAACCACAGAGGGGGAGCATACATGAAGAAAAAGCTTTCTGCATGACAGGATTTAAACTGGAAGGCACTTCTACCGGGGAAATAGCCCCACATGCGAAGCCTGAGCTGGGAAAAAATGGCCTCACTGGAGTGTTGTTGATTAATCCTACCGTGACCCAAAGAAACAGCAATTTGCTACTTAATTGTAGCCAGCCACAAAAAAGAAAGAAAACAAAAAAGAAAAAAAGAAACAGTAAGAGAGCATTTCCTCACTACATCTGCCTCTTTTCTTTTTTTTTATTTTTTGTTCATGGCAGTTTATTCTTCATGTAGAACATAGGGATCTGTTTAAAAATGGGTAGATGCCCACTTCCAAGTACAGAATCGGGCATGCTGTAAAGTATGAAAACAAATTAAAGCTGGGCTCAATGCCGAGAAGAAATCTCACCAGAAACAAACAAACAAACAAAAAAACAAAGATCAAGTCTCGGCAAAAGGCAGTACCCAAACGATGTGCAAGGTCTGAGGATAAAAAGAAGCAACGTACAGAAGTGCTAAATGGAAAAGCCTGACCAGTATTAAATCAACAATGGCATTTCTGGTTAAATATCAAAGATTCCTTATGCTAAGCAGTGTACAATTATACGTAGTGAAAGGAGGTTCCTTAACTGCCTACAGAGAAGAGACAGTTAAGTGATGAAAGAGGAATCTGAGATTTAAAGAAGATATGGGATTTGCTCCAAGCTGCACACAGAGCATGTTTCCCTCTCAGAGCAGTAGCTCTGATAACTTCTGCCTTCAAAATTCATGGATCCTGAGACCCCATATGGCATATTCTCCCATAACCTCTTCACAGGGAAGCTCAGGAAGTGTGGGTTAGATGAGTGGACAGTGAGGTGGATTGAGAACTGGCTGGATGGCAGAGCTCAGAGGGTCATCATAAATAGTGTCAAGTCTAGTTGTCTAGTCTAATGGTGTCCCACAGGAGTCAGGCCCAGTGCTGTTCAATTTGTTCATCCATGACTTCGCTGAGGTGACAGAGTGCGACCTGAGCAACTTTGCAGATGATATCAAACTGGGTGGAGCGGCTCATACCCCAGAGGACTGCCATTCAGAGGGGCCTAGACATTTTGGAGAGTTGGACAGAGAGGAAACTCATGAGGTTCAACAAGGTCAAGTGCAGAGTCCTGCACCTGGGCAGGAATAACCATAGGCACCAGGACAGATTGGGGATTGGAGAGCAGCTCTGTGGAGAGTGATTTGGGAGTCCTGATTGCCAACAAGCTAACCATGAGGCAGCAGTGTGCCCTTGTGTCCAAAAGGCCAATGGTATCCTGTAGCAGTGTGGTCAGCAAGTCAAGGGAGAGGATCCTGCCCCTCTCCTCAGCTCTGGTGAGGCCACACCTGGAGTATTGGGTGCAGTTCTGGGCTCCCCAGTATAAGAGGGATATGGAGCTTCTAGAGAGGGTCCAGCAGAGAGTGACAAAGGTGATTAAGGGCTTGCAGCATCCATTGTATGAGGAAAGCAAGCTGGGTTTTTTTTTCTCTGGAGAAGATTGAGAGGAGATCTTATCAATATATACAAATATCCAAGGGGAGAATATAAAGAAGATGAGATCAACCTCTTCTTGGTGGTGACAGGACAAGGGGTAATGGGCACAAGTTGAAACACAGGAAGCTCTATCTCCATGTGAGTAGGAATTTCTTTATTGTGAGGGTGACAGCGCTTTGGCACAGGCTGCCCAGGGAGGTTGTAGAGTCTCCTTCTCTGGAGATCTTCCAAACTCGCCTGGATGCCGCCCTGTGCCCCGTGCTCTGGGTGTCCCTGCTGGAGCAAGGAGTTGGACTAGATGATCTCTAGAGTCCCTTCCAACCTCAACCACTCTGTGATTCTGTGATTCTGTCATATTCAGCGTAAGATTGACCTGCCTCCTCTGAGCTCACATTGTGCCTTCGAAGACAGCAAAAGGCAATTCAGGGTTAAAGCCTAAAGGTGTCAAGGACAGAACTGGGAGGAGATGGGAAAAGCCTGTAGAAGAGAGGTCTAGACTGAAAAAAGTCATTGAGATCAGAAAGCCAGATAATCCTGTATCCACTGCATTTGCCTCAGAAGGACATGACAAAGCAGCAGTCATGCAAGAGCCTCAGTCCTGGATAATTAAAACTTTTATATAATACCCAGGTAAAAGAGTAAACAATCTTTCCTTAGCATACTAAATACACTCCCTCTCCCTTTAGCACTTGCTGTTCAGGGTTGTGGGGATTTTTTTTTCTTTTCCAGAGCATCTTGAACAGATAATCAGAACGTGCTGACATTCAGCAGTAATCAATTAGCACCTACTTTAGATTAAATTGAGAATATGTAAATTGGGCTCCTCATCAGGCACCACAGTCAACGTTTCAGAGACACTCACCATGCTCTGAACATATCAAAGAGATGAAATGCAGAAGTTGTTCCAAATCCTTCTCCAAAATGAGAGGCAGAGTGGTCTCTGCCAGCCATTTAAAATAACTTTTAGCTGTTTATTTATTTATTTATTACCTTATTAGCCTGTGTTAAATCAGTCTACACAGTTTTTTTCCAACCTTAGACAAACCTGGCCCTTTTAATGAAGCTATTTACATTTATAATGCCACAAAATGCAACGTTTGTAAATTAAGACAAGGAGCCTGACCCCTAAAGAGCACATTACAGTGCTCTTCCCAGGTGTTTCTTGGCCCTCCTTGGAGCAAAACCACAACCATGACCAAGTGACAGGAGCTGAAGCTGGTCCTGGCACTGTTTGATATAACCCTGTATCGTCTCTTAAAGTGACAAGAAGGATAATCCTTGCTGTCATCCCAGTGCCACAGCACCCACCCTTGCTGGTTAGGTACGTTTCTGCAGGTCCTATAAGCCCCATTTGGATAAGTGTCCTATAAAAAAGGCTTGCATGAACAGTTTAATTTCTTTGAATGCTGAGCAACGTGCCTTAGCTACAACAGTGTGGTCATTCTTATCGCTAGGATCATTTTCCTGCCTTTACAGGAACTTTCTGTTAGATCTTCTCCTTGGTCAGTCTGCCTGACCTTCCACTGCAAATTAAAAATGCTGATTCTCCAGCACCTCGTCTCCAGTGTCCACCCCCAGCTGGGCACCATTAAAGATGGAGAGTCAACGAGACCCCATCCTAGGTTCAGGCAGTGCTCATTAAAAAGAGCATCCAAGCTGTGTGAGGATGAAGGAAAGAAGGAAACTATTAAAAATACACATATTTGGGTTTTCTTTATCCCTCTTGTCTCCAGGGATTGCTGCCTTATAGACAAGGGCCTTTCTTGTGGACTCTGAATGCTGGTGATTGCCGTCACTATGGGGGTTTTGCATTTCATTCTGACTCAACAAAAGCTGTGCACTTCAGCCCCCTCCTCTCCTCCCAGCATCTTCCTTGGAATCATTTCTCTAGGGATAAGGTTGTCATTTTTCGCTCAAATGTATCCCATTAACATAACTCAAAAAACCCATAACATTTTCGCATTGGCAAAAAACGTTTTTGCCCCTCCACCCCTCCACCCAAGTTGCGCAAGCACACATGCGCACATATCTGTATAAACCCATCATATTGTGCCTGCTATAGCATAGCAACGCATGGCAGATGGATTATGCTTGTCCTACAGTTTGTTTTTGTGATTAGCAGGAGCGATGCAGATCCAAGAGATATTAGCGTGTCCAGGAAGTGCTCACAATAAATTGCAGTGCTACTAATAATTTAGGTATTTTTATGACTGTTCAGTGGTGGCTAATTTCGCCTAATAAAATCCCATTAAGTTGCTACTCGGTCCTTTTCCTTCCTCCAGGTCCCAGAACGGGACTTATATGCTAATTGCAACCAGTATATGGTAATTAGGCCTCATTTCCATTTCTTAAAGAGATAAGCGCTGTTTGGCACTGACGAATCATTAAAACGTTCCACCTTTGCAGCAACCTTTCAGTGTGGTACACACAGAGGCGTGATAAAGCATCGCTCACTGCTCCACATGGCCCTGGGGTTTCGGGAGTGAGGTGTCTGAGAGAAAGGTTTAGGGGGAGGTTTCATTCCCCGTTATCTGAGGCCAGAAAGGCAGCATTGGAAAGAATGGAATCCCAAAGCGAATGTACCCGGTGTGATCCTTGTCCCGCTCCACGCCAGCAAGTGGAGCCAGGAGAGCCCCTTCTCCCCACTGCTGAGCCCTGCTGGGAGGCGCCCGGCCGCTCGCTTATAGCAGCTCTCCATCATGCCCAGCCTACACGGGCTCATTAGAGCTTTGGGAAAGCAATCACAAGTTTATCATGCTTGAAGGCTCCGCGAGCCTCCTTGCATTGCCTAACGTGACTTCTCTCGCTGCAAGGTAGTCGGAATTAGAGCTGTACTAAAGATCGGTTGGCGGAGGGGGAGAGAGAGAGAGCAAGAGCAAAAGAGACAAACGCCAGGCAGGTTTTGCAAAGCACAAGGTGCCTTTTCAGCTGCAGGCTTCTCTATTGTATGCTTTGCTCTAGGGAGGGTGACCTTCAAAACCCTGCCATGAGATTTGTCATGATTTTTGGGCTGAATACATAAGAATGCAGAGACATTCTCTGCTGTGCGTCAAGCCAGCAGCCTTGCTCAGTGGCCTTGGGACCGCAGTCTGAGCTTGTCTGCACTGGGGCAAGAGCCCAGGGGGGAAGAAACCACACTGCTAAAGTCGGGAGTTTGCCTCCCAAATTACATGGGGGTAAACTCGAGCACTGCCACCGGCATAGAGCAGCTTGATAGAGAGTTTGTCAGCATACGCTTCTCCCCATAAAAGACATCAGGACTTCTCCTGAAATTGCTTACAAATAACATTTGCCCTCTGCCCTCCCCAGCAAGGCTAATTGTTACATTTTGCTGCTTGAAAAAGACAATTGCAAAGTCAAAGGAGTTGGCAACATTATCCGTGTCATTGTTTGAAAAAGGAGAAGCCTTGAAACAGCATTTAAATCTATTCATTTTTCTGAAATACTAAATGCAGTATGAGTGGCTTTAGTATCTGCCTGCTAACTCCCTTATTATTACTCGATGGAAGAGGAAAAACATAGAGAGAGCATTACTTTGGGAAACGTGAATGCTGCAGATGTGAAGGTTTCTCAGGATATGCAGAGCCCCAGAAAGAGAGCCTCTCTCCCCAGAAAGGACTCACCAAGCCTTTGCTTTGTGTTGCATTTGACAAATGAGGGGGATGTGGCTCTTATTTTTGTGGGTAAAAATGAATCTTTGATGCCGTCTCTGTGAGCTCAGTGATGTTACGCCAGGGATGAATTTGCACACATATGCCTCACGCTAATGCAATTCTCCCCCTAACCAAAATCATTATCCGACTGATTTCTCCTCCACTTCCTTATCTCTCCCCTCTGCCCGTGCACACACACACACACACACACACACACACACACACACACACACACACACACACAGGCATGCATGCAGTCCTGTTCGCTGGCACGTCAGTCACAGCTATCTGTCCAAGAGGACTGAACTTCATTCCTCAGCGGCGCCGGGAAGGTCACAAATTGCAGATGCAAATAGAGGGCAGGTTGCTGGTACGGGGCAAGGGGACGGCAGGGCAGCATCCCCTTTGGTGGTGGGGCCAAGACAAGCAGTCACCTCAGGTAACACTTAATCCCAAGCTGGGGGGAGAGGCAGAGCGCAGCGCTGGCAACTACCCAGAGTACGAGAGCCTGTAGCCACCTCCGCTGCACGAGTGCCGTGAGGGACAGTCGACAGCACAGAGATGCATGTGTAAGATGGAAGGAGAGGGAAAGGGCATGTGAAGCAAATATCCATCGCTATGTAAAAAAACTATCAAAAATGCAAAGGCTACTTTCTTTCTCTAAAGTTAAATGGACCAAAGCGGGGTTCCTGAAGTGCAGCTCTTTTCATGGTTTACACTTCCGTTGTTATGCCTCTGCCTTCTGTATTGCTGATTATTCAACTCTGTAGCCATGCTTTAAGTTTAGAAAGCACTCCAGGATACAGTTGGTTTGAAGGAGGTCATACAAAATAAAATTTTATATTTTATTGCATTGTATTGTTCAGCATTTTAAGGAGGTAAATTAATCACTAAGCTGCTGTTCTGTGCTTTAAACTACCAGCTGTTCAATGCTCTGAATTACAAGATTTATCCTTCAGGTTTTTTTTTTTCTCATCTTTTTTTTCCACCTTTCGTATAAAGACTTTATAGGGAAATAAGAACATGCTGGGGAGTGGAGGAGGGGATTAAGAGACAAAGAATCACACTGCGCTTTGGTCTTCATCCCACATCAGATGACTCGGTGACAGCCCTTCCCCTGTGGGCTTTACAACTTAATTACCTGGATTGTGGGCTTCCCCATTTCCACTCCTTCCAATCACTCGTAGACCTTATTAGTATTTAGACCATTTTGCTTAGTCTGTCGAGTTTTTTCTTTTTGCTCTGGCAGCTGTAGCGTTAAACCCACACAAAAGGCCTTCGGTAAGCCCTCATCAGCGTGAGCCGTGCTTAAATCAAACAACACAAAGTCTGACCATGGTGGGGATCTTTTTCATTACAGGTAGAAGCAAGGCAATAAAAAGCAATGGGGGAGGGGGGTTGGTCAGAGGGCTGGTTTGCAAGTGCTCTCCAAGGTGGGCCCAAGTCCACCCCTTTTAAGCAAACACACAGGATTGATGAATGGGGGAGGAGGGGGATGGTGGAGCAGTGATTCTATGCATTAAAATTCTCATCTTTTCCTTTAGCTCCTCTGAGTCATTTGTCTGCACGTTTCAGTGAAGCGCTGCTTTGAGCCCTGGTTGAAGCAGTCTATGCGATCTGACGCCTCTGTTTTCTGTACACATGGTTGTCGAGAGTTTGTGCTACAGACCCAAAGGGTGGCTGGACCCTCCGCTCTCCAGATAGCTCTGGACGTTCCTGGATGTGCTTGGGTCCACACTTAGCTGCTAGAATGCACAAACTCATAATCCATTTTGCAATTCCAGTGTCCCTCCTTCAGCCTCCTCCAGTTTCTCTCTGTTTTACTTGAAGACTGCAGAGATTGGAGCACTAGAGAGAGGAGAGCAGGTCTCTGCCTCTGCTGCACTGCTGGACCCTTAGCAACTGGCCTGTAAAACTGAATGAATATGGACACCCTTGTTGTAAATTGCTTTGGGAAGTCTAAAAAAACAATCCTTGCGCAACAGCCAAGCTCTAGGACTGAGCTAGGTGTCCTGCTACATAGAAAAGACATCACCATACATGAACACAATCTATTGGATGTCTGGGAAGAGACTTGGGGGCAGGACTTTCTCCAGAGCCAGTTTGCGGTTGCGCTAATGCCTTTTCTCATTCCTTTAAATATGACAGGTGAGGACTGAAGGTGAATGCTTATAACATACCCACTATCCAGAGCAGATATAAGAGATGAAAGTCTCTTGGCAGGGTCAAGAGATAACACACAGGTAAAAAACACCTTTCCCAGCACGAATTTGGCAAGATGCCCAGGTTTTTTACCAAGACGTTGTCTTCAGACACCAGGGAAAAGCTCCAGCTCTCTGACTCCGCCTTTTTGAGTCTACTTCCCCCAGCCAGAGAGGAGACCAGGACCTGGGTGACTGTGGCTGGACAGAATCAGATTTGCCTGAGGGCAACAGCACTTCCTCCCACCATTCCTCAAAGAGTTCTGTAACCAAAATCTCATGCTGTTCTGTGCTTTTGTACTATCTGCTCAAGCAGACTTTTCCATATGCATTCTCAAAGAACCTCGCACACTTGTTACTTCATGCTTGCATAGCGCATGCTGCTTGTCATCCCTTCCCAGGGTTAGATCAAAAGCTGCTATTTTGCCCTTTGGCAAAATCTGGAAGCATTCACAGGCTGAACTTTTGAACGGCACTTGGCCATGCAGTTATGTCAATGCTATTAATTTCACTAACACTTCCTAATTGAGAATGGGATATACTGTCATGTGGCAGGCCGGGTTGGCAGAGAGACTCACACACTGGGTCCAACAGCAGCACATGCCAGCCAAGGCAGTGGAATGATGAACGGAATACACATCCTTCTGAGGTAATGGTTATCCCTACTCTCACCATCACACACAACTAAGTGCATGGAAACAAACAAAAAAGGAGTCATTGAATCATTATTTCACATCTACCTGAAACCAGCACGGTTAACATGGTTCTTCCATCTGCTAGACACTTGGATTAAATATAACCTCTTATGTATAATTAACATAATTAAACATAATCTCTTCAGGAGGATCATTATTTGCCTTATACTAGATCACCACACAACCTAGTTCTGGAAGAATATGGCAGGATTTCAAAGAAAATGTTTGGGACATTCATTTGTAGTGGATATCCATCAGGACAAATAAAGCTACCCTTTCTGCAAGAGCACTACAGATAGCAACTATAGACCCTGACTCCCAAGCTAAGTTCTTTTATTATGAGCTGAAGTAAAAAGAGAACTAAAAATGAACTAAAGAAGGAAGCGGTGGCAGTAGCATTCTATGATTCTAAGTTGCAGTAGCACTTTCGAATCATAGAATCATTATTATGGTTGGAAAAGACTTTCAAGATCATCAAGTTCAACTGTAAACCCTTCAACATCATGCCTGCTAAACCGTATCTCTAAGTGCTTCATCTACACATTTTTGAATACTGCTAGGGACAGTGACTCCACCACTTCCCTGGGCAGCCTGTTCCAGTGCTTCACCACTCTTTTCATGTAGATTTTTTTTCTAATATCCAACCAGAACCTTCCCTGGCACAGCTTGAGGTCATTTCCTCTTGTGCTGTTGGCAGTTATTTTCTGCCATGTGGGAATTTCATGCAACATCCCTCTTTACTATATACCTTATAACAGTGTCATCCATCTAGGCTATCATAAATACTGCTAATCACAAATAGCACTAAGACCACAGGCCTGCTATTGCTATACTAGACTCAAAATAAGCACATTGTAAGAGTCTAAAATCTTAAAATTTACAAAACACAAACAAATAAAGGCATGAAAAGGAAGGAAAAGATGGTGTTAGCTCAGCAAACAATCATACCTTACCCTTACCTCATCGTCAGGAGCCTCAAAGGGTGTATGTGAATTTAAGAGAAACCACCTTTCCCCAAATGTTGGAAAGCATTCCTTAACTGCTGCCTTGTGCTAATCAGGATGATTAAAGTATCCCTTGTTAAGAGCAGCAGCAAGGGCAATATGGGAGAAGAGCCTTTGGCCTATCTGTGAAATACAGTTTCAGTGACCCATGAGGATAGTGTGTCATGAGCTGCACTCTAGTGCATCTTGTCCAGACTATGCCACTTTCCAATGGTACCTGGTCCCCTTAGAACCATTGCAGAAAACCTATGTTTCATCATGGCATGCTCTAAATTTTAAGTAAGCAAGTCCCCTGAATACTATTTATTTGAGGTGTCTGACTTGGGATGTGGAGAACAAATTGTACACACATATATGAGATATTTAGCATATCCATTCACAGATTCTTGTTTCCTGCATGTATGGTGTTTATCACCTCAATTTGCTTCAGAATTTTTTTCTGGGGAATTGTTGAATAATCAACTTCTCACTCACCTAATCCCTTCCTTATTATCCAAAGCAAACCCCACTGGATCTAATAGAATATCAGCACACAAAAGGCATGTAACTTTCATCACAATTAAATGGAAGCAATTCTTTCTTCATCTCCACTCAAATTCCACACCCCATAAAGGCATCTTTTCATCTAATGCCCTATCAAAATCTGATCTAATAAAGAGATTGCACAATGCAGAATTGCATTATGCCTGATTTTGGATTTTAGTGAATTAACAACTCTGACTCCCTCAGTCAAACAGATTTGCAAGACAGAAAGTTGAGCTTTACCCAACCCAGACTCCAAAATGTAATCCTGAACATAATGCATATTAATAATAGATGAAGGAAAAATATAGTCTTCTCTAAGCATACTTGAGGTACAGGTATAGATGAAGAAAATAATAAAACAATGGGGAAATTAGGATTATGTTTATTTCAACACTAATGTACAGTTAAGATTAGATTGGGTAGCTCAGTGAATTAGATGTGATAAGACATAATATGCTGCATGGGATATTTTCCTGAAGAGTTTTCTCAAGCCATGAGTAGTGAGGGAGTGAAAGGAAGCTCAGCACAGCTTATCCAGATCAACTTCTCTCTTCAAGACTGACAACAAGATTTTTAACAAAACCATTGCTCATTTGATTGAAGGCTATTTGACCAAAATTGATTCCCCCTGATCCAAAGGAATTAATTTCAAACACTGCAGGGTGTTTTCATGTAACATGAAAGGACTCCTTTTGTGTTGCATGAGATTCAGACCCCACAGATCTGCTCTTCTACAGCTCCCATCTGTGCATGGAAAATCCCTGACAGTTAGTTGTCTGGATATTTAACATTTCAGAGAAATAATTTATTGCAGGGCTCTGGCATCTTTTCTGTCACCATGCCACAACAAACACATGTCCCCCATGTTATTAATTACTTTGTTTTCAGACAAAAAAATCAAGAAGGAAAAGAACAGGGTTGCAGAGAGAAAGGAAAACATTCAGGGTCATGCATCTATGTTTTTAATTCTGAAGATACATTGCTCTCCTGTTTGGCTTGTTCAGTAATCTGAAGCATTCTTAAGATATACGGAGCAGAATTCCTTCTGATTTGTACTGTTTTGATGACATTGCCCTGAACTGAAGCCAATATCAAGAAAGAACCAAACTGTAAGTCAGGAACCCAGTGTACATCACTACAGCTCTCCATACCACTTTGGGGAGCTGTGTGAATTGGTACAAAGCAGGAAGTGTTTCAGTGACCAGGAACAACGACAACACAAACTGCAGTGGAAAATGCCACATGGCAGGCCTATGTGTGTGAATGTGGGCATCCCTACCCCAACCACTAAAATGTAGGATACGGCACAAGTAAGATAGTTTTCAAGAAGTCAATAGCTTGGTGACATTAGAGAAGGTAAGGGGCTCTGCCAAAAGGCAAAGATCAGTCAGTCAAAGACAAGGACCATGTTAACACACTTGGTGCTTCCAGACCTTGCTAGTCTCCTTGGATAGCCCTACACTTAGTTTTTCAGACACTCCAAACTAAATCTCTAAGGACCACTATGTGCTATTCAGAGATCCTTCTGCCTTTTAGATCATTTAATCTTGCAGTAAAATTATTATAAGCTTTAGATACAGTGTTAAATAAAAACCAAATCCTTATTTTTTGGTGCTTGGGATAAACTCATACTCTGCCTATCTTTCTTTGTAGACATCTTGGGATGGACCCAAAATGGCCATTTTAATGAGCTAAGGAGATACCAGATGCTATCCATCAGGGAAAGCTGAAGATGGGCCTATTTTTAAATCCCACTCCTTTCTGAAAACAAGGTACCTCATGTTGCCTGGGACAGGTAACCTGGGGTCAACCACTAAAGGTAACCATCTCTCCCCAATACTGTGGAAGTTAAAGAGGGGTCACTCCTTAACAGAGGGCAAACAATGCACTTACCTGAGATCTAGAAAACACAGTTTTAAATATGTCTCCTCTGTTGAGGGAAAGCAAACTCATATTCCTTCTGTCCTATATGAGAGATGTAGCCCATACTCAGGACTACTTTAGATAGAAACAACAGGATTCATTAGGACAGCAAGAAAAAGCAGGTTTGGGCTGTCACTTAGGGAGAGATGGTCTTTATTCTCTGTTAATCACTAAGCTACCCTGGGGTAAAATACAATAGTAGTCCTCAGCACAGGCACTGGAACCCAGAACACCTCTTTCCTAGGCGAGCACCCCAATCTCTAGTCTAGCAAGTTATATCCCTGAGAAAGTGCATGGATTTTTGTGGGAGATCAGTCCTATATATCTTCTTGGTTCTTCGCATTCTGTTTTCACAGAAGATACAGAGTTTCATGAACATTTCTTATATAATGTGTATAGAGAATTAATTGCATTCTGGAAATACCATAATTCTTTCCCTCTGTCCTTAATAAAGAATTTTTAATTATGAAGAGAAATCTCACTAGGGAGAATTTTCCCCACTACTAACAGTTTATTACATAGCTATGATTTTCTTTTCTTTTCACCTTGTAGTATCTTTCCTGATCACTAATGTACATATGTTCCTAGGTAAGGAGACCCTAGGATTCTGATGTGATTTGGCAATTACCATGTGCATGCTAGGAACTGTCTTACTTTTGCAGACATAATGAATAAGGAACAGATCTGCTGTTATCTGTCAGTAGATCATGCCTCATGAAAGTAAATAAATAGACAAATAATTTTTAAGGGTCAAACACTCCTTTCTGCTCAATTCTGAATCATTGCTAGTTGATCATTCTTGCAGTCCCTTCAGTCACCAATGCTTTAGGAAGAAGATCAGCTTCAACACAGAAAATGCAACAGATATTGCATGCTGAGCAGGAAGACACAGCTAGAGACAGGGACCGACAGAGAAACAGATAGAGCATTTAACACAGCTACATTTTAACCTCAACAGAAGGGCTGAGTATGCACACATCAGATTGCTGTTACAAACAGACTGCTGTACATCTCATGTAAGCACTGAAGTCTGAAAGTGCCCTGATGGAGCGTGAACATAACACAGACATCACCTTGAGCCCATCTCAGGAGCAGAGACATCTTTAGAAAGGAGGATATATTTTTCCCCTCTTCCTATAGAAGATGGATTACTAGAAAGTCTATAGCTAAGCAGGATAAGCAGAAGGTGCAGAGAGAAAATGACAATGTTGCAACAATATGAGTGGTTTATATGGAAAGTTGCAAATTTGGGGATTACTGTGGTTTTCCAGTGAGAAACTGTCATTCTAGAATATTACATTATAAAGAGTAGTGTTAAGTTTCCTAAGCAGAGAGCATTTTACCAGGAGATTTAATATCATCTGGAGAAGAACAAAAAGGTGAATTTCACCTGTAAATATCTCTTCAGATTGTGCATTTCCTTATAATATTTTGCAAAGCAAGAACCTCGGGTCCTTCACATTGTTATTGCGCTTCTCAGATTTCAGCCCCACTGCCAAGAGAAATTCTCTTTTCCCTTTAAGGCAATTTTAAGACGGAACAAGGCACTTTGGGATTTCTGGAGGGGAATTAATGCAGGTTGTGCAAATCCAGTTGAAGGGAACCATTGGCAAGCTTTGAGGCCTTTATAGCCTTCATCAGCAATTCAGAAACAGATGAAAGTGATACAGACAGACAGACTTGTGTTGGTACTATGATCTTGTACAGCCCTGGCAAAAAAATGTCAGTCTTTGATACATAAAAATGTGAGGTGTTTTACAGGTTTTGAAATCCCTTCTGAAGTGTGCTAGAACCACTCGGCTCTTATAAAGTGCAAAAGAGAAATTTAATGTGCAGTATCAACTCAGATCCAAAAAAGTTAATTTAGTATTGCAGCCACTTCAGGAAAATGACACAGAAGATGAGAAGAAACTCAAATATTAACCTGAGATCCCTCTTTTGCTATAAATTATTGGGAAGTATCTGGGAACTAAACAGATCAATTTCCCTCTGGAAACCTGCTAGTTTAGGACCTAAGATCTTATTGTAGGGAGTGTTGCCCTCGCTGTAGGATGACTCACTTTTTTACCCCACAGAAAAGTGATGCACTGCAACTTTAAAGCCTCAATTATGTAAAACTAGTACCAACACAGATGACTTTTTCTGCTGCTTTTCAGAATACTCCATGGAAGAGTATGTTGGATTTCAAAGGAGAAAACAAGAAGAAAGAAGGATAAGTAAAGTCTATAAACATGCTTTGATCCTTTATAGAAAAGCCCTATAGAACATGATAGAAAATAAAACAACTAGAGCTCTAGCACCACCTCGTAGAGTTTAAGAAAATCCTATTCCTGCTGTATAGAATTGTATGGAATACGACAAGCTGGAGAAAATCACATAAGCCTTGACAGAGCAACAATTCTATGTTTGAGGAACTTCTATTAGCATAATATTTCATTATCTAGCACCTGTAATTATCCAAATTTCATATCTGTGAGGCAGAACAATTCTTTAATGCCTTTTTACAGATGAAAGAACTGAGAGCCAATGCATGGTTCTGCCTCAAGAACGGAACAGGTCTATGTGAGTCAGCAGTCAAGCGGTTCTCCTACTTGCAGCTGCTCTCAGGGTTGCCACTTCCCCGCTTTTGCACTTCTCCATTTCTATGTGAACAGACAAATTTTCTCTGACCCCGCCATTCAGAGAAGAATAGAGGTGCTATGTCTGCTCTCAGAGACTCACCTCAGATCACACAGAAGCCAGGGTGGAGTAGAAAGCTGTGTTTGGATTTTTCAAGGCTACGTTCCTCACTGCCATGCCATCCTGTCTCTCTCAGGAGAACAGTGAACCTCAACTGAACAGTGTTCACTGTAAGTTTCTTCCACTGGTACCTTCACCCTGAAGTGGTGCTAGCTCAGTTGACTAGCCTTGACCTTTGAACATAGCACTTGCCGTCTTAGAAAGGGATGATGCAAAACTACTTCTATTGCTTGCAAAACCAAGAAAATGACCAACAAGAGAAAAATTAAATGATCTCTTCTATTCAAATATTCCCAAAGTGAAAATATAGGACTTTGTAATTTGGAGTTTTCTATTGCATTGCTGAAAGGTTACTGGACTTCTTCTATAAGCACTTAGACTGAAGTGCCATTTGATACTCTTCAGATGAAGTTGCAATTGACACACTGTCGATCTAGCCCTGATCCATGAAAGACATACACCAATAGGAAAAGATCCAGGGCACATTTAATCTCACCATCCAGACAGATGTAACTACGTAGTCTACAGTCTTAAGCTCCCAATGCAGCTTTTGAGCTCAGCATTCAGAGACATGACAGCATAGAGCCTGGAAGACTAACAAAGCATACAAGAATACATTTACCTTTACTACCAACATGCTTTAACCTCATTTAGATGAGAAAAGGTCTTCATTAATGTCTTCAACTCCCATTAGCTATAAGCTTTAGCGTAGCAAAAGAAGATTGCTATACAGAATTCTGTTGTGAAGTGCAAGACCTGTATCCAGACCTGTCTCATCTTTTCACATGGGCAAATTCCAGGAGCTGTGGATAAGGTGGACATTTATCTAGCACCATGCATAAGGGTACATTGCACTATGAAGAAATGATATTGGCTAGAAAATAATACATTACTATTCATCTAGGAGGCATTGTCTCCCTCTCCCCCTTTACTACCCCTATCTACTACCCTACCACCACAAAAGAGTATCTCCTTTTGTACCTAGCTCAGTCCTGGCTATAATTTTAATGAGCAAGTACATGCTCATCCCCTTGTCTCTCATCTAGACAAAATCTCCCTGCTAGTTAGAGAAAAACAAATACTATTGCACATATCTATGATGTAACAAAAAGATTTTTGGTCAGGATGCCAGAAGCCTATAAACATTGGCAGTACTGCTGTTTTTGCAATCCACAGCGGCAAAAGGATTTCTGATAGTTTATAAAACATAGTAGCTGATACACCTCTCCTGGTCGTCCTACAGCATGCTGTCCTCACATCTCCTCTCACTGGCATTTTTGACTTTGACACTATTAAACTGTGGTATAGACCTTGCCCATGGCTCTTTTGTGATCTTTTCTTCTTCTCCAGATCCACAGAGTATGTCAATGGGGGTAGGCACAAGGCAGTGGGGGAAATGTGAAGGACGTCAGTTAAATTCTGAATCATGAAGCTTGTTGACTGAGAGGGAGGATGTAAGTCTGTGACCTGGCAATGGTCAAGTAGGAAAGATATTGGATACTATAAAAAAAGACTTGCAACCCTCTTGGTTTATCTTCTATCTAAACATAATCTTAATTAAAAGATAGAGACCAAATCATTCCCTTAGAAACATATCTTGAAATTACTCATAGTAGCTCAATGAGGGCAGAGTTCGACTCAGAGATAATTAAAAAAAAACTTTTGCAGCATCTGACTAATACGATTGAAGCCTTCTAGCAAACCTCCAGGAACTGTGTGCTTATCAGAAATTGCAGTTTTAACATCACCATTAACTAATGACCAACTATTCATATCAACCTGGTGATGAAAGTGAAAATTTACACATATATTGTTATTCTTATGTTTCTGTTTGTTTTCAAGTTTCAATACAGATACATACAACAAGGTCTGTACCACATTCTGAGTAAATTCTTATGAATTCCAGCATGATTTTAGGACACATAAGGAATATAATCTTGAGACACTAATATATGGAAATTTAATGCTTTATTTTTAATATGAGAAGGTGCATAAAAATATCAGTGTATTCTAAGAGCAAATGGTTCTGAAGGCTTTTAAAAATACCAGACCACTCAATCTTCAATCCCATGGTAATCACGTTGTCAGATGATTGTATCTGTGCACGTGTACAACCTCTTAATACACAGCTTTCTATGTCATTTTTACCCTCTTCATCTGCTGTATATGCCTAATCATGGTTTGTGATGCATGAAAGCCTCTGATCAGATAACCAAATGTAATTTGTTTTTGTGAAAATGTATGTTATAAATATTATATCAATAGTTGCACAGACAAGTTGGCAAAAACATGCAGCTAAAGATGTATATCACCTCCAGGACTGTGTGAAGGGCAGGTGTAAATCCCTGTTGTTTGACTTCCGTTCAGGAAACCAGTGCAGCTTACACAAGCATTTCTAAATCTGCACACAAGCTTCAAAATTTCTACATAGTAGTAATCAATAAGTAAGAGCAGCTCAATCTAGAACTACACAGGAGTGTGTCATTTCTTTTATTGTAGTGCTTCAACTGCCGGTCTTTCTGTGTGGGGGTATATAGTTACATAGCCAACATATGAGATGATTGTTGTCACTTTCCTTAGTCATTCTTGCAGCTTTATAGTATAGGTATGGCCAAAAGTAGAAGCTTCATGAAGCCAGGAGAACAAGGTAAGCTCAGGCAATTATTAATGACCTTTGAGGAAGTGTTAGGTGTTCAGTGGCCCTTTGCTGTTGGATAGTTTAGTTCAACTAGAAAATGTGGTTTAACTGTGTAAGTTGTTTTGATAGAGGAATAATGAACTAGACAGTCAGTTTGCAGTATTTGTGCATTAAATGAGGTTATTTGGAAAAGATTTATTTAAGAGGAAATTTCTAAGGTAATTTCATCCTATGGGGAGATTTTGTCCTGAACAGTTTATCTGCCTTTCACTTGTTAGGTATTGCATTTTAGTTGCTTTCCCATTTGAATTCTCCCAAATTCACTAAATGGCATATTTTATTGTTCCATGATAAAAGGTGAAAAAAGTCACGCAGATTTACTCATTTTTGAATCTGTTCTACTTTTCATCACTACTAAAAGTACTAAACATGAAATCATGCTCACTTATTTATTCACCAACAAAAATGGTCTACAGAGTCTATCTCATGAATTGTGAGCCCTATAAAACAAGGATGGCTCTTGCTTGTATTATCCAGTATTGAATCCTTTGGCAGGACACCGAGCAAAAGAATTAAATAATACTAGCACCTCCAATTGGGTGATCATGTGTTATTTATAAAAAGAAGACACATGTTCTATGTTGTTTTTGAATATTGGTTGCATTTTAATAAAGCAAGGATGAGAATTTTGGCTGGAATTAAGTCCAACGAAGGCCAGGTAATCTGCATCACAGTATCTTTTTTCCCCCCTTAAATTTCAAAAGGGAAGCTAAAGAATGCTCCAGGACAGCACGCAGCCCACATGGATGAGATTTGTGCCACTTCTGTTGGTTTCTCAGGAGGACCAGGCCCCATGACCATCTCTCTCCAGGAACGAAGAGCAACAGCGAATTCAGAACACAGCTGGTTGGCCTGAGTGAGTGAGATGTGCCTGAGGAGGTGGCAGTGGAGGAGTGAGAATGAGAACGGGCAAATCCTGCTACGGAGTTAGGTGTTCCAGCTCCACCACTAGTTCCCAACCAGTGAGATTGAGGTAGAGGCCTTCTTCATATTATTTTAGGAAACTTTTTGCTGAGAAATATTTATGTGCTGTTTGACCTATTAAGATGCAGAATAAGCTAAAGCATTCTGAAATCTGGGAAAGTTTTGCCAAACAGATAGTCCACTGAGCTTTCAAAATACACATCGAGGAAGAAAAACAGGTACATTCATCCCACTGTCCTGTGCAATTCCACAAACTGAGAGACAGCAGCAGACTGAGTTCCCTCAGTGACGCCTAACCAAACATTACTCCGATGGTGGACAAGATCTGACTGCTCTCTAATTCTGGTGAAATCCATGTGATGGCTATGACTTCCTTATTGCTTTGACATAATCACAGACGGAAATGGGCTGCGAAAAAAAATAAACAAAAAAGGGAAAAAGGATCCAGAGGTACAACTCAGAGCAAAATTTGAGTCTTATGATGGTCTGTCAACTCCCCCTAGTAGCCAACCATCTGCAATATTTGCAGGCCCTTAAAAAAAGTGTGCATGCGAGGGGGAGGATGGGGGAGCAGAGGGCTGAGGTCTGACCAGGATTCAGTGCTGTTCAGAGTGTCATTCTGCAGTTGTGACTGTAAAGAAATAACTTAATAATGTTTACTTTATGCCGTGCCAGGAGCGGGAACAGTCATTCCGGTGAAGGCATGGAAAGTCAAACTTCTTTGAACTTTGGCCTGGTTCTTCTCACTGTTTGGTTTACACTCAAGGAACAAGAATTCAGTGGAAGTCTCCTGATAAACCATGGGCATCAGGGGCATCACTCTCCTCATGCAACACCTGCTCCTCCTGCGTGCCTTCCTGCCCGCCCTTTTGTCAGCGAATGGCAGTCTCTATACAAACACTGAGGTGAAGACACGCAGGCGCGTTCACTTCTCCTCTGACTAATTCGGCAGGTAGCACAGGCGGCCACCCATGTCACAGATTTAGTCACACCAAAACACACAGGTAATGGAGGTGATAAATTGGCTTCTTAATTCCCAAGCTCAACTCCTGCTCCCCATCGTCTTCTTAAAAGGCACCTTTCTGAGCAGGGAGCACTGACAGATGAGCCTCCAGCAGCTGCAGTTCAAAGCATGCTTATCTGGTGGCAGTGGTGGCTTGGGAGTGAGCAATCTCTTCTCCCTTTTCCATCAGTTCTCCCCACGCACCACCTGGCTCTTCTGCTGGGACAAGTGCTTGCTCCACAGTGTGGGAAGTGCATCTGGGAACTCTTCTGGCAGAAGAATAACTGTGCCTTGTCCTGCTCTCCTACGATTAGTGCTGAAGGGCTGAGCGGGATCCGTCTCCCAAGCTGGTGACCATTGCACAACCCCACAAGGGAACACAGGAGGGACAGGACACCCCAAGCTGTTCAAAGGCTGCTGAGTATGAGGCCAGCACATAATCTGATGCAGACACCACACATGCATCAACTGGGGAGGGGGTGCTGGGAGATACCTACCTGAAACTGCTTTTTAAATTGTAACTGTCTCTCTACAGGGCTTTTTTTTAGGCTAGGATCATATCCCTACTTGCACATTCACCCCTGCCACTTATTACCACTTTGCATTTTCAGGAGGAATGACCTTTGCTGCCTGGTCAGGTTTGTTGCTGGAAAGGCTCTGTCAAACAAAAGACACTGAAACATAATGAAACAATTCCTGTAAGGGGAAGGTTTCCTCAGGGAAGTTCTTTGCCCTTCCTGTTAAATTACACATGCATTGGGATCACAGTTTTACTGACTTCTCTGTTTTCTAACAGCCCATCTCCATGCTGAAAACGCAACTTTTGGAAGGCCAAAGGAGGTGTGCATATAAGTAAAGCAGAAAAAAAGCTTGCAATCCTAGCCACAGACTGTCACTCATGTGAGGGACAACTCACGCTTGCTGCTTGTGCAAGCTCCTACGGCGCTAGACAACCCCAGGCAGAGGGCAGGAACCATCAGCTTTGCCTTCTCAGGGCCACCCTGCACGTGCAACGCCAGCCAATGCCTCCGCACAGCTCCTGGCAGAAAGCAGCACATCCTCCATAAACATTCACCTTACCACCACTATTTGTTTGCTCATGAACCCAGCAGGAAAAGAGCAATCAGCTGCCCGGTTTAACAGAGCTCATGTTAAGCCAGAATTATAAGTGATGCCCAGCGCTGGCTGGACTGAAGCGCGTAGGGAAATGCTGAGGCTATGAGGGGAGAAGGCAGTTGTACATCTCCCATGTATCACCCTCATGCACAGCTAAGGGCATGGGCAAATTAGTCAACCTTAAGGATTATTCAAATTTATAGCAGCAGAGAATTGGCCTCTGGGAGCCATTATACCGGGCAGGGATAATTGGAGAGCTAACATCCCTCTAGCTAGATGTCCTTCTCCAAATGCTTCTTATGTGGGAAGTGCCAGAAAGAAGCCAAATGGCAGCAGTTTGAATAATCTCCCTGTTGGGCAGTTTATACCCTGCAGTAGTATTGCCATTTCTTGTGCTAAAAGGCTCTGACATTGCCTCAAGTGTGCACAGTGTGTGTCTATTGTAAAACTGAGGAAAACACTCCTGCAACCCAAAATTCTTTCTTGTGGAGAACCAGGGCTTCACTTCAGCTCCTATGCAACCAGCCTGGCTCCTGCATTCCCTGCAGCTGCTGCTGCCTCCAGAGCTTGCATGGGCTGCCTCGCACTTTCAAGTTGCATCTCAGGCACCTCTTCTACTGTTTTGCAACAGTCTTGCTGAGCTGAAAACACATCAACCAGGGTGCCTCACCCCATCTACCCACTTTGTTCTCAGGATAGATTTGCAGGAAAAGTGTGTGGAAGGGATGATGTAAGACACAAACTGCCTTTTCCAAGGCATGAAGGTGGAAGCAGTTCACTGTTTGAGTGAGTGGCACGTGGTAACATAACCACACCTGTGCTTACAGTGCAATCACAGCAACTGTAAACCTGAACAATTGCAACGGAGTAAACTTGAGGCTGACTCAGTGCCCATTAACTTTTTCCTAACTATACTTAGCTCACTTTCAGAAGGAAAACTACAACAGCCAGGCAGAGGAATGGCTAAAGATCAGAGGTGTACAGCAGAATACAGTAGAGTATACAGAAATAAATGCTATGATATAGAATCAACTAATCTATATACATTAGATGATTTATCTATATGCATTCACTTTTGCAGATATTTCCATGCATCTGTTTTAGGAACCACAAAAACCACCTTATGCTACAAATTTGGTAGCTTAAATCTAAAGTAAATTCCACTGGAATTAATTTCCAGTGATACCAGACCAAAGGAGATGAGAATTAGGCCCTTATTCCAAATTTACATCAGAAGAATTAATAGCAGAATGTACAATTTTCTCCCTGTAATATATAATGATCAAACAAAGCAAAAATGAAATTAGACAAGCAGCTGGTTTGATAAAACTCCTGGGCACAAAATCTAATTCTCTGCCTTTTGCAATTTACATAGCCATTCAGACCAACACTTAGTGACTTTAAATCTCTACAATTCTAAGTCAAGGGTGTCTCATGCCCAATGTGGTAAAAGTAGAAAAAATTGTACAGAATCAGCTTCAGTGAAACTACTTTGTCTCCTTCCTTGTGATAATTTACATCTGTGAAAGTTTTAATGTCCTAGTCATGAAGACTGATCTTTCTGCATTAGAAAGGGAGCTCTTTTGGTTATTCAGTAAAAAATGAAGAGTTATTAAAAAAAAGGGGAATTTTGGAAAATCATTTTATCAATGATTTTCTACGCACAATGATAGATCTTCAGCTACTGTAAGTTGATCTTAACTCAAAGAACACTTGAGAATACTAATGAAAATGTGGCAGGAAACAGGACTTTCATGACTCACTACTTTGTCTATCTTAGTGCATTTCTTGTGATACTAAAATAAAAAATAATTTGGCTTCAGATAATTTTACGATGAGAACTGAAAGAAGAGGTTGAGAAAGTATGGGCTTATGCCACTGGAAAATTCTAGCAGAAGAAAGGAGATGGGCATGATTTCTGGGATCAGCAGAGCTGTGTGGTGTCACTTCTAGAAAGAGTGCCAAAAAGACCAAATGAATTAAGAGTGTGGTGGCCACTGCAGACTAAGAGATGCTTAAAAGCACATAGCATGAAGCAGCTGGCTCAGCTACAGTATCCAAGGGTGTATCTGGCAAGCAAATATTAGTTGAACTGTGTAGTTCAGAGGTTTTTAATCAATGTTTATTCTATAAACATAGTTGGGAAGGGGAAAGGGGAAAGCATCAAAAAAGTTAGCAAGGCACAGCAGATACACCTCATATAAAGCCACAAAATGATGCTTTCTTTGCCACAAAGCACGACACTTGCTTTATAATGCTGTAGCTATCCTAATTTATCCTACCTTCTGATTATAAGCAAAAATACTAATCGAAAATTTACTGCAAGACAAGATGAAGCAGGATATACAGGACATGAGCTAGTCTGTTGTTGATTCTCTGTGTTGGTGAACACCTTCAGCAACTGCAGGGTAGCTCACTGCACTTTCATTAGGATGAGCTACTTAGCATTTACTGTGCAGTGAAAGTCCAAATGTGAGTAAGTTAAGCCTTGGAGAGCCAAATGAAGTATAAATGTAGTTTTATCCTTATTACTTCTAGGAACTTTTTTGCTTGTAATCAATGAAGATAATACTCTGATTTTCAGAATGTGACAGATACAGTATGATATGTTACTTCAGTCACAAGTTTTTAAAAATAAAAGGGAAGATAAATTAGCAGTAAAAACAATGACAGAAATTAACTGATTAAACAATGGTGTGATCTTCAATCTGTGCCAAGTATTTGCGCTTGAAGCACCCCGCCTCTCTGGCATACCTCTTCTCCCTTTCTCTTACTTTTCCACTTATCTGCCTGCTAGCCAACACCATTCATGCTTTAGATTACTGCAGGAAGAAATTTGAAAATTTGTAGATTTGAGTTCAGCCTCGGAGATGGTAATTGTAGTGCTCATAGTGATGGAAATACTGAAGTTCTGACATCCACACAGTTGTGCAACAAGGAAAACTCTTGAGGGCCACACTCTGATGTGAAATGAAAATGCAGGGGAATGGATTATGGTGTTCAAAAAGATGATGGAGGGAGCATAAATTCTTTGTATTATACTTTTCTGAATTCAATATACAACATCTCCTTTTTGTTGATGTGAGCTTTTCATCCAGTCATGGAACATTGATACTCCAGGGAGCTGTTAGGTGGACAATACGGAAGGAGCATCAGGGTTCTCTTTCAATTTAGAATGGGCATAGTACTTCCTCTTCCTTCTATAAGCAGCATTTTAAGTTTGTTAAGGAAAAGAAAAGAAAAGAAAACAAAACAAACAAACAAAAAAAAACAAATTAAGATGCCCAGTTAAACCAGCTACTCCAGATAATGAAGAACTGCACTTTGAGCAATAAACATCCTTGAATGGTGGGTCTATGGTCCATGACACAATCATTATATGTGCCCTTGAATTTAAAAGCACAGTTTGAACTAGTCATTGCTAGATTGGAGTTTACAGTACAAACAAACAAGCTTCACCTTACAGTTAAGCAGGGGTGACTTCCATAGCAATGCTCAGTTACAACTAATTTCCTTTCTATCACTACCAAAGGAAGGAAACTGAACAGACTGAAACACACATTTCCTTAGCCACATGGCAAACACAGAGCTCTCCACTGCTGTACCGTGTTCAAAGGTATTTTGAAGAAAAAGTGTGCTAAGAAAAAAACCCCTACTCTTGACAGTTAGCTGAAATACCAAAAAGAACAGAAAAAACAACAAAGCCAATACTCTGCCAAGTCATTAAGTTTTCTCCTGCTTCTGTAATAGAAGGCCCCAGTACTGAAGTCAGGCACTAACGCGCACGGCTGCCTCCTGCTGAACCTGGATTTAAGCCATAAACTCTAGCTTAAATACTATGACTAGTCCTACGCTGGCAGAGCTTGGGCCTCTCTGTACTACAAATACAGGCTTCCAAGTGCCTGCTCTGGCTGTGCAGCACAACTTGACTGGCGCAGGACTGGAAGGAGTATGCAGGAAGGAAATGAGTCAATGGCAATCATGCCCCTTGGGTTCACAGAATCACAGAATCTTCAAGATTGGAAGGGACCTCTAGAGATCATCTGGTCCAACCGTCCCTCTCGAGCAGGCACACCTAGAGCAGGTGGCACAGGAAGACCTCCAGAGAAGGAGACTCCACAACCTCCCTGGGCAGCCTATTCCACTACTCTGTCACCCTCACAGTAAAGAAGTTCCCCCTCACCTGCAGGTGGAACCTCCTGTGCTTCAGCTTGCACCCATTCC
>JAUBOD010000375.1:3315168-3346023 GCA_032353885.1 Nothura maculosa
GAGAGCTGGGCCTGTTCAGCCTGGAGAAGAGAAGGCTGAGGGGGGACCTGATTAGTGTCTATAAATACCTCAAGGGAAGGAGTGAGGAGGAGGAGGGGACCTTTTTTCAGTGGTGGACAGCGATAGCGCTAGAGGAAACAGCCACAAGCTGAGGCACCAAAAGTTCCACAGGAACTTAAGAAAACATTTTTTGACTGTGAGGATGACAGAGCCCTGGCACAGGTTGCCCAGGGAGGCTGTGGAGTCTCCTTCTTTGGAGATCTTTAAAACCTGCTTGGATGCAGCCCTGTGCCCCGTGCTCTGGGTGACCCTGTGTGTGCAGGGGGATTGGACTAGATGACATCTGAAGTCCCTTCCAACCTTAAGCATTCTATGATTCTATGGTTCTATGATCATGACCCTCTGACATCTGACATCCAGTCAGTCCTCAATCTACCTCACTGCCCACTCATCTGACCCACACTTCCTGAGATCGCCTATGAGGAAGTTACAGCAGACAGTGTCAAAAGCCCTAATGAAGCTCAGGTAGACAACATCCACTGCTCTCCTCCTATCTCCCGAGGTATGAAAGCTATCCAGATTGGTCAAGTATAATTTTCCATCTATGAATTCACGTTAATGACTCCCTATCACCTTCTTGTCCTCCACATGCTTAGAGATGGCATCCAGGATAAGCCATTCCATAATATTTCCAGGGATAGATGTGAGGTTAACTCACTTGTATTTTTCTGGGTCCTCCTTTGTGAGGTCTCAGTAAAAGAAAAATGTATTTCATAACCCAGATTTTAAATGGATGTAAGTAAGCCTGTCTTAAGGAGGACTGATTGAGGCTTGGTGAGAACCAGTGATATACAGGGCCTTCTCAAACACATCAGAGCTGCATTTTGAGGGTATTGCAACTGCATCTGGGATGCGTCAAGTGGTTTCTTTTTAATAGTTCTGGTTACCCAAATACTGGTACATATACTTGAGTTCTCTCCCTTTCTAGCCAAAACCAAACCAAACCAAACCAAAAAAAAATCAGAATGCTAAAATTTCTCAAGCTCTGCCAAAAAAAAACCCATCCTTTATATTTCACCCACAAATACAGCAAGATCCAGTCTCTCCTGTATCCCTAGAATCTATCCTTATTTCAGTTTGGAAAATACAAAACTAGTCTTGAACTGCATCAGGAATATGAACATGGAAGTGCCTCTCCTCCTATGATTAATTCAATTCGCAATGCTTAGGGAAGAGTGTATATAAACACAAACACACATACATGCAGGATTCTACCAAATTATGCAGAGTGCTTGCCTCATTTTTGCAATCAAACCTCAATTTGATTAGCAGCAGACTGTCACTCATCTGGGAATTTTTCTTAAATTGACTTTTGCTGCTTTGAATGCATGTTTCAGTCATCCTTCACCGATGCAGCAGCAACTTTCCAAGGCTCCAGGAGGGAGGGAAAACATAAGGTGATAGCTGGAAAACACACTGCACCTCTTGCCTTTCTGGTTTATGTTTGCAGTAAATCCCACTTATTTTCTTTGCCAGGCTGGCTTGGACACAAGGAACAGAGCGGGAACAATTAACACTCACTCTCTTTGCATACACACATATACACATACCCTCTTGTGAAAAAAAATCTTGGTTTCTGGAATCTCATTTTTTCTTTCCCTAATTGCCTAAGGATTTGAAGTAAGCACATAGAGCAGCTATTCCTTAAAAATTCTTTAATCTTGTTCAGTGTTTAATTCTTCTCAGTGTGGATGCTAATAATTACCATATTTTAAATAGTCACCCAGAATACAAGTTGGTAGTGGACAGAATCCAAGGACAACCATTGCAGCTTTAGAAAACAGGCATGCACACAACACGCAGGCCTACCTCAGGAAACGGAAGCAGTGCTGAAATGCTAAGAAAGAAGTAACGTGAGTTTATCTAGACACCTGCTCATTCTGTGGCATGTATTTACACAGTGATTCAGTAATGTGACTGGGTAGTAGAATTAACAGTGGTATCATTTGGCATGAATGGAAGGACTCCTAAAGAAAGTAAGGAAAATAGCTGGATATAATCTGAATTACTCTAAGCATAAAAAAATAAAGCACTAAGAAGAAATATATTATTCAAGGATTGGTTATTTCAGAACCAGAACCTGAGCTCACAACACTAAATGACCCAAAAAGCATCTGCCCTATTGGCCTAAGAAGATTTTGCTGGGCAAGAAGATGTTGCTTTGCAAGCATTTGCAAAATTGAGGGCAAAATGTATTCTCATTTAGAAGCTGATATGCTACATAAATCAGCACATCTATTTTGGTGAGAAGGCCAGCATTTTAAAAATAAAGAGAACATTCCAATTTGGAAAAATTAAATTAACAACACTCTTGTAGAACTACAAATTCTATACTTCTGCAACACCAAAGCTATCTAAATATAAAATATGTATATAGAAATATGTAAATACAATAGAAAATGCAAGTGTTGAAATAGAAAAGCCCAGATCTAAAACGGGGAATCAAAAGGAAGCATTTTTACTTTCTCAAAATGAAACTCTTTGACATTACCACAGTGAAACAGGAAAGTCAAAAGATATTTTTTCTCATTTCTCCTAATTTAAATGTTGACACATTTCCACAAAATAATTACATTTTGACCAAGAGAAGGTCATTTGACTGATATTTTTTCCAACCCGTTCTAGACAAAATCTTCCCACAGCAATGCTGCATAAAGCAAATCTTTTTTTCTCTTTTTCTGCTCTTGCAATGCTCTTATCCAGGAACTCTTCCTTCCCTGGAATTTCTAGCCTGCTGCTTTGGCACCAACTGCATTCAAGCATCATCTCTTTCCTGCTCATCTGTTTCATGTGTGAGAAAAGTCTCATGCAATTAAAGTCATTGGCCTGCCTATGGGTTATGGTAGCTCTCATATTTGCCAGTCTAAAAATTCAACTGTGGAAGCTAAAACTAAGACTACTGATTTTTTTTTCATGTCTCTCATGTGAAGTTAAGAGACCATTAAGTCTCTCAGTGAAACAGGTTCCACACTCAGTTTCCCTGAATACCTCTGAGTGTTTTTTCTTCTGTTCTTAGAAGACACACTCTTAGTTTTTCTGCCAGCAAGTAGCTATAAGACCTCCTATGACATGTTTTACACTAGACCTACATACCAATAGAATTGCAAAGTCAAGGGAGATCATTTGCAAATAAACAATGCAGAAAGCATAGAATCATAATGGCTGCAAAAGGCTTTCAGGATCATCGAGTCCAACTGCACACTCTTCAACAGCATGCCTGCTAAACCATGTCCTGAAGTGCCTTATCTACACATTTCTTGAACGCTATCAGGGATGGTGACTCCACCACTTCCCTGGGCAGCCTGTTCCAATACTTCAACATTTTCTGTGTAGAACTTTTTCCTAATAACTAACCTAGAAGCTTGATGTTTCAGGCCACATGCCAACTTGGTAAAAATAGCAGAAGCCTACAGTCCTCCTGGGACCACCTCAGTTTTGGACTTTTTAAAGCCTAGGTGGAAGATCAATGCTAAATGGCCTAAGACTGCATAAGTCTTCAGATAGCAGCATTCAGAGTACTGGTAAGGATACTGTCTGAAGGAGATAGGGCTCTAACTGCTTCTGTTGATGGAAGACACAGCAGCATTTTTCATGAAGGGGGCAAGTCCTCCAGCCAAGTCCCCCGTGTGTAAAAGCTTTTAGTCTATCTAATTTATTTCTACATGTTCTACACAGAACATAGCATTTTTTGCTGCCTGTTCCAAATTGTTAGGAAGCATCATTCTGTGCTTCCAAACATCTGACATGTCATGACTGTGATGGATGAAAAGGTTCATAGAGATTATGCAGGTCCCTTGGAGGCACCAGAGCTAAAGTTTGTCTAACTTTGAAATTTTAAAGCATAGCCTATTTTCCTGGAAATTCATGTAAAAATTAATGTGTTCTGAAGCTCAACCATATAAAAAGCAAGTAGAGTTTGACTTCTCCAGGCAAATCTCTCACAACTACCAACAACTGTTTCTGCTTCTTCCACAAAACATTTTATAGCTCCTCCAGCTTGAAGTATTCAGGCTCTGGAGGCTTTCAGAAAGCTTATGCTTCCCTTGCACCTGGTAAAGAGAATGTCCCTACACTTCAAACATAGTCTTCAATATAGAAATAGCATGGGGAACTTTTAACCTAGAAATAACCAGGTAACTTGAATAACCCAGAAAACCAAGCTCAAATGGCCAGAGAGAGAAGCTAGAAAGAAGGAAGAGTGGAAAATTCAGGGGAAAGTACTTAGAGACAACTCAGCATAATAAAAAATGCTTGAAGAGGTGAAATGTTTCCTTGGCTTCTCTTTGCAACACTCCAGCTATGCACCTAGCTGTGCCACAAAGCACAGGGCAGCAGGAGCTGTAAGCAGGCACTGCTCTAGCACAGCTCCCTTGGTGTTGCCATTTAACAGGCTGTTGTCCTGCATAGTTACCTACTTCTGTGGTTCTCCTTTAAGGATCAGATTGACCCTTACATAACTTTGAAGCACAAAAGGCTAAAAGAAACACAAGGAGAACTGAACATGGTGACAACAATGAAATAAAGGGAAGGGACAGGAAGATCACAAGATCAAAATTGCTTTGAGAGAAAACTGGAAGGAGGGGAGAACAAGCAGCAGCAACTACCATGCTACAATGGCATTTGAAAAATGAAACCTATGATTGCTCTGCCTGGTGATGTGAGAGGACAATGGAACACACACCATCAGATCACGGGTGGTATGGGTGCCAATCTGGCTAGGGCATGGGGAAGATAGCATGGAGGTCCTTTTACATTTTGAACTCTTTAGCAACTCTACAGGCACATCTTCAAGCCACATCAAAGCTGAAGGAAACACAGGAAACCAGACACTGGAGATTTAAACAGCGCTGTACATACTCTAAACTTGTCATAAAAAAATGTATCTGGCTATGCTAGTGACTTTTCAGGTGCTAGTTAATCTTTGGGTCAGGTTTAGATGAGGAGAAGGGCCTACCGAACAGAGAAGGCTTGCAGACTGAGAGAGGTCTTGCGATTAGGGATGCTTTAATACTACTTTGCTTGCTTTCTCAGGATGGCTTTAGAAAGAAATGCACATGCTACACAACCTACAGTCAAACCTGACAGACCTCTCTGCCCCTCTCTTCAGCTTTTTGTTTCATTCTGGGTGTAAAATAAACACAACAATAGATTTTGCGTTGATGTATACCCCATGAAATATCCCATGAAATTGTTTACTTGAATATACAGCATAAACAAGTGCAGGATTTGACCAGCTTATATATTTGTAAAATCTATTTGAAGGTTTTTCAGGATCTATTTGCCATACATAATGTAAAATGTTGCAAAATCATCTTTGTACATAACATTGCATTTTGGCATACTACCCTCCATCTATCTGAAAACAAAACCCCACAATAATGTGCAATGCACAACATACACTTTTTCAAACTAAATTTCTGACATGCTTTTTCATTTTGCATAGCATATGTCTGTAGGCTGTATTACATGTTATATAGTAACAGTCAGTAACATTTCATTTTTTTCAAATGAATCCATTTTTTATTATACAAACATATAAACATAGCTGATATGTGTGTATTTTCCTCAAAAAAAGAGACTCAAATCAATCAAATAACACCTGACAACAGTAAAATTCTATATTAAGCTTTAAGTTTTTTCCAAGGTCAGGGATAAGGAAACTGACTCAGGACTTCTTGCTCATACCACCCCAATGTTATTGTACTTTATTGACCTCATTGAAGATACTGTCATTTGATAATAGAAAACATGAGATTAAAATCAAGCTCACAGGCCATGTCATTAACATACTGGCATAACCTGAATTGCAAGAGATAAACATGCATGTCAAGGTGGCCAAAAATAGCAATATGTAGTAGAATGAGTAAAGCCTTACCAGGTGGCTTTTAGGTTTCCACTATACAGCACTAAAATCAACTGCAGTAGTACGAACATTGATGGACTGTTAACTCTGAATGAATCGTAAGCAGAAAGGTAACATGTGCTTACATGAATGGTTTAACTGTTCAGATCAGCCGATGGACATACAAATAGAAGACTACAATCCAGATGAGTAAATGTAATGTCAATAAATTCTGTACAAATGTTGGTAAGGTCCCAAGTATGTGATGCTCCCCATACTCCTGGAGAAAATTCTGCATTTCTTGGGGAACAACTATCACAATTGCCAGCAGATTTGGAGTTCCAGCAATGCAAGTGCTCAGATGATGTTGAGATGATCTGCATAAAATCCCCATAAATCTCAAAAAAAGCCTGATAGACCTCTATGAAGTTACTCACTAGAGCTTTGTGAAAGGTTTGGAGGACTACAACTTCGGCCTCCAACTTTATTGCATTTAAACACTGATTTAAACACTGCAAAAGAAATGGAAGAAAATAAGGGAAAATGTGCAAAGTTCTGTGTAATGTATGTGAGAATGAATGCTTAGCACTGCATGAATACCTAATTAGACCAGACATAGAGCTCAGCATCAAAACAGTAAAACTATGGGTTAAGCATGCAGTAGTCCATGGTTAGCACTGCAAATATGCAGACAAGAATGTAAAATGAAAACTCTGTGAAATAAGAGCCATTAAGCAGTCAAGTAAAAACAATCCTGCAGAGATGAAGGCACGCCTTAGTTGGACTTCCACTCAAATCTCCTCATTGCAGCCCTTCTCCTATTCCACCCATTCCCAGTCATGCATTTTTTCCCTACCCTCATAGTCAACGTAGGTCTCCAAATGTAAAGACATCTACCTAATTAAACTGAGTGTACAGACATAAGGTCCACCTAAGGCACACCCTTCTGGGGTGCTAGGTCAGACATGCCATCATACTAACATGGTTACACTTACTTGTAGCCTGAGCTGGCTTGTGTTGGTTAGAGTGAAGCTTGTGAATCATAGAATCATTATGGTTGGAAAATATCTTTCAGATCATTAAGTCCAACCATAATTCCATCACCAAAACCTGTGACTACCAGTTCCCATTCAAACCTCTAGGAGGCCCATGTCTTAGGTTGCAAATTGCTTTGTGCAGCACCCAAATGTCAGCATTTGGTTTTGGTCAGCATGTGGGAAAATCTATTATTCTCCATGATCATGGGATATCTTATATATCATATTCTCCATGACCACCTGAATACCTTATATGTCCTGTGATTTATTCTTCCAAGGAATGAGAACAAGAGACATGATCCAAGACAAAAGGCCAGGATTAGGCCTTAAAAGCTTTAACTTGAGAGAACTTGTGAGTAATCAAAGAGTATAGTGGTGTATTGAAGAGTGATAATATATGTGTATAATCTTAATATAGCACATTAGCTATACAGTATGTTATTTAAGGGAATGTTTCAACTTGCAAAAGCATCCAAGATTTTCTGTCTTCAGAAGGGTCTGTTCCTGATAGTCCTTCTTCCTGGTCTAGTTCCCTCTTACTTGTACCAGTCCAAATGATAAAAGCCAGTGTAAAAAGATCCTACTGTCTCTGCCCCATCCTTTGCAATTTTTCCAGAAAACCTTTTCTCTTTCTTACATGATGTTGATTTAAAGAATCCTATTTCTCCTCCTCTCCTGCAGAGGGAAAATGGCAGATCTTCTTGTGATGGACTCCTTTCAGCATCTTCTTGTGATGGACTCCATTCCATCTTGCAAAGACTTTCTCTTTCTTCCTCATCCTAGCTTCTATTATTTACTGCCAAACTCAGCTGACTCCTTCCTGAGCTTCTGGAATAACTCTTGTCTCAGATTCCACTGCAGTTTATTCCTCTTTGATACTGCCTGGGGATCTGACTATCATTTTCCAGATTGCTCATATGCATTAAAGCCTAATTGAATACTTGGCCTCTTCAAACACACACACAAAGAACCACCATTAGAAGAGATATGACTACCCAATAAGCCCTGGATACACCAAAAAAGAAGGTGGGTTAAGGCCAGGCATCTAAAATTCATCCAATGCATTTACTTTTGGCAGTTGACCTCAGGTGCTTGAGGTGCATGCATCCTGAGCAACAGCAGCAGTGCTGATCAAAAGCCGGCTCACATTAAAAAGTGTTAAGAGTCCTCTCTAAGCTTTTGTGGTTGGTTGGGGACTTCTCATGTATCCTAGACAATGATACCATCTTGCCCCTTTTCTCTACCTTATGCCACTTTACAGTTGGCCCCATTTCTCTCTGTGAGTTTTGTGAATTTCCATCAATTGCTGGTGCTACTCAAACAAAGTAACAAGAGGAATTGGTGTGAGAAAGGCTAGAAGGAGGCAAGCATTCTGGCCTAGATTCTCAATTCGTAAACTGATTTTCTTGTCATTTTGTTGCATGCATGTCAGTAGGAGATTAGCTGCCTCATTCTGCTACCTGTTTTTGTGCTTCTCGGAGATGTGTATCCTCTCGCTTGGCTCTTCTCAAGAGCAAGCCGAGTATATGCTGGATGTGGGTTCCCCCTCCCGCTCCCGTGTTTAATTCCGCTTTCTGAACTGTGCATTTTGAATGCTTTTCCATTGCACTGCATGCAATTAGAGACAGTCCCACAGGGCAGAGGTGCAGGCTGCATTTTGAGATATTCCTCTGCTGTAGAAAATAAACAACAGCTTTTGAGACTGTTTCTCCACCAAAATAATTTTAGCATTTCACTGTCACACAGAAGGCGCTCTGGGTGGGGGGAGGATATATTGAGAGGTGCTGCTGTGGCAACCTCAGGAGGCTGGTTATTTTAAAATGCACTAGACAATTAATTAATTTTCCTTAAAAAAAAAGAAAAAAACATTGTAAAAATATAGTTCAAGGTATTACACTTTCATAACAAAGTCTCTATTATAAATGAGCCTCTCCTTTCGAGACAGGGCTGTAATTAGATTGCCTGCGGTGATGATGAATGGCCAAGGTGAATTCATTTCTGGGGAGGAAAGGCGCAGTGGCGATGAGAAGCCATGTGTGAAACATGGGGACTACACACCGCGACCACCCGAAACGCCCCGCAACCATGGCCAATGCGGCAGGGACAGGAGCTCGGCCTCCATTTCACAGCGCCTCCTGCCCCAGCTGTCACCCTAGCAGTCATTAACGGCCCTAGGCAGCAGCTCCCCTGCCTCACACGCAGCTCCCTTCATCTCAGCCATTTTCCTGCCTGTCCTTCCCGCTCCGGAGTGGCATTCGTGCGGCTCGGAGCCCTGTGGCTCCCGGGAGGCGGCAGTAAAGCCCGGGACGCGCCGTGATGGAGCCACCGGGGACACGGCGCTGCCTTCCCTCACGCGGAGAGGCAGCCTGCCGCATCCCTTGTCCGCTGTATTTATGATGATTAATTCCCCATTCTCCGCCTCTTCTCGCTGCAGGAAATACTGCTTCACGGGCCAGGCGCTGGGAGAGCACTGTGCTTTCCAGCAGCAAGAGAAATAGATGAAACTCAGCTCAGTCCCGGGCAGGGATGACTTCATGCTTGTCCTGGCATAAGTGGCATCAGCATTTGGCCCACAGGGTCTTAGCACATAATATTGGCACTTTCTCAGAAGTTTCTGCTTTTGCTAAATCACACTTTTTTTCTCTCTCTCTCTCTCACAACTTCACTGTTGGTCACTGCACAATGAATGGAAATGTCTGGAAATGAAGAGCCCATACTGAAGTTAAAGTTGAAAAAAGCCAAAAACCAAAAAGCAACAAAACTGTCCCCAGGAAAGGTCCCTCAATGGTGAGGGATATGCAAGATGAAAATTAGACTCAAATTATCAGCTGTGAGAACACTGAAAGCACTGAAGAGGCACAAGTTGAAATACAGATATTATAAGCAATGTTGGCATTTACAGTTGAAAAACCCTCGCATGGACAAGACCAGTGGTGGAGTGAGGCAGGGGATAACAGCAGAAGTACATGTTTCCACTCTGTGGACATTTTTCCCAGCACTGATAAAAACAGTCTATGTGGAGGATGAAGCAGCTGTTCGCCAAAGGACTAAGGCCTCTGGTTCCCAATACAGAGCTATCTGGTGTGCTGGGAATGCAAAATATTATGAAGGCAGCAGAGGATTTGGAAATTGCAGGCTTCACTAATGCACAGTTGGATCCATTTTAACTGCGTGCATTTATGGGCCTTGCATTTCTTCTTTTGCCCTGAACACTTCCCGAACAACCCTAAAACTCTCAGCATCAATTAATGTAAATGTGACAGGCTTCTCTGATACGTGAGATGCGTCTTTCAGCCTCATTAGAGAAGGGACGGGCTTTCCATCCATCTCCTGATTTTGATGGAAACACTATACAACATGTTTTATCTTTGCGAAACAATAAGAACGAAGGGGCTGAGAGCCAGGGCCGCCAGCTAAGAGTTGATGATGGAATTTAATTAGTTAGTAACAAAATTTTAGTGCTGAGACAGCTTGTTTACATCTATTTAATGTCATTGCTTCCTGAATTTGTCTATCAGGGAGTGCTGCCTGACTGCTTCAGCCAGATAACAGACTGGTTCATGCCGTTTCCAGATTTATCTTCTCTTCTGGCCACCAACAGACTCTTTCCATTCCTTCAGTTGCTGTGTAGCAGCTTCTTTTTATTATTATTTTTTTGTGCTCTACCAAGCTGTGCTTTATCCCTACTTGTTCTGTGGCTTTTCACCTGATGATATTAGTGCTTCAGCCACATCCTTCACCTCTATTCTAGCTCTGTGTGTTTTGCTTGCTATCCCATAGACTTGCAGCAGACTGCATTTCCATGCTTCGAAAGCCCAGAACTTTTCTCACTTCACAAAACCTGTAAATGCCACTCTATTTAGGTGAGGCATTTCAGCTCTAAAGCCTCTAAAGTTGTTCAAAGATCTTGCAACTGGTGGGGAAAAAAACAGCCTGTGAAACTACTGGGGACAGTCTGTACTTTACAGGAGTGGGCATGTAATACACTCCTATTATCCTACATTTACTTTTCTTTGAGGTATTTCTACCTGCTCCCTAGTACATCTTTGGAAAGCAAAGGGGATATAAAACTGCATTTGTTTGCCCTTCTATATTTGTTGCACAGTGCTTTGCACTGGCAGGGACAGAACTCACATGAAGCAATCTCTGACAGTGTTCTTTAACTGGGAAGCAGCAATATTTGCAAATCTGAGACTTTAAGCATGAGAGGAAAAAGGAATATGAGTTTACAGACAAAATGGCAATATAATTGAGCGCATAATGCATATATCCATGTGCAGATGTGCCAGAAAGTACCAGTGAATTGCAAAGTAATGTAATTGCACCCAATGGCTTTCAGGTGGTGTGCCAAACAAACAGCAACTTGCTGCATCCAAGAGGCCATGCAAAGACTGGCTCCAGAGTTCAAAGGGAAAAAAAATGAACCAGTATTACTAAGGTGCTCCTGTAAGAAAGCTGAAGTCAAGGGCCTGCTATGTTACCTATGTCTGCTATCCATTCCATGCGGGAGAAGATTTTGAAACCTTTCTAACTCTATGACAACATCCTTTGCAAATAGCTCCCTTTTACTGATATGAAAACAGCTAGGTAGCATTATCTTTTAAAGTGGGAGGTAATTGTTTATGAAAAGATAATAGAGAAAGAGTGAGATGAAACAGGAAAAAAAAGGCACAGTCTGAATTTCAGTTTAAAAGCCTAACAAAAACCAGTTGGTGAGGTGGGTAATTCAGTATAGGGTAAATTATTTTCATATATGGACGAATCATGAATTTCACCTTCCAAGTCACTTGGAAAGGATTACTTGGCCAATACAAGCAATTGTGAGCATTTCCAAATTCTTCAGCTAAACATGGAGGAAACTGAATCAGGATTAATAAAAGGTCTTGTTACAGAAGTAGGCGCTGGCATGGAAAAAGGATTCCAGTCCTCTGACAACTGACATATGCATGTTCATCATGTTTGTGGTGTCTGTTTCACTTAGACTGAGTAAGAGTTATTACATAACATTTAACTATTGCCTTCATGAACTTCTGATGATAATCTACTGCCTCATGACAGAATAACCAGCCCTGCAGAGATCCTGAGGCTCCACTACTACTCTGTGATGTTCTCAGAATCAAAGTACAAGAGAAGTTGAGTTTTGAACTGTTTTGGATAACAAAAATGATAGCAGATACAAGCATGAAGATGTGGTTGGGATGCCTTAGTGGGTCAAACAAAATTAAGAAAATTGTTCCTGGAAACAGTAAAGACACCGGATGTCATTAGGAAAGGATTCCATTAAAAGGGAGCTGTTGGAAAAATAATGTGTCTGTTCAGATGTCATCAGAGTACTTAGCAGAACCATCCCCCTTCCATATCTACTCATAGCTAGGATTGAAAAGATTACAGATGTACCCATTTGAGCCTTTCAGAAACTTGAAAGATAATAGAGGGGACCTCCTCTTGGGTAAGGGAGGCTAGCAGCAGCAGTGTCATCACATCGTTGCTTCTGGTGACATTTTTTTTTTCAAAATCAGGTTTTTATTCATTAGTGGAACTTGATTATCTTCTGGAAAAGAAATAATTGGCTTTGGCAGCAGTGTGGTGAAGACTAACTTGTGCACATCTCTATCACAGGAAGTATTTAATAATACTCCTTTAGCATCAAGTTTTGTTAGGCAGGAGCATAAACCAAAACGGGGATGTGTCAGGTCCCATGTTACTGTGGGATTAGGCAGAGAGATTACAGTTACCTATCTGTGACAGAGCTTTTAAAGCTTGCTGATTGTTTTGTTTTTAAGTGAATTACAGGATGTTCTTCATCCTTCTGGGGCTATCACACCTATGTGCTACATTTATAAAATGAGGCAAGGCCTTTCTTTTTTTTTTCCTTTAGGAGAGAGGAAAGGAGGATACCCTTCATATAGCCTCACTTTGCCCATAAGGGCATCAACCAGGCATGACGTATTCATGGCAACTAACAAGGTTTGTAAATATACCATGTCTAGGAAGTCACTGGTGGCAGATGTTTTTTCTTCATCGCTGCACACAAGCCTTGTAAGCATGAGCACCCTTTCAGCACAGTAGCAAAGGAAAAATGCAGTCGTGTCTCTCCATAGAGAGAGAAACGATGTGCAGAGCAGAGCGCAGGGAGGTGGGCTCATTTAGAAAATTAAACATGACCTTCTAAGCAGAAAATGGATGAATGTGGTGCAGACGTCCCATCCGCTGTGTGAGACAAAAATATTACAATCTGCCTAAAAGCACCCTGTGCTTTTTTTAAACACTAGATATTATAAAAAGCTGTGAGCAAGTGCCTTTTTTTCCCAGTTCCTGGACAAATTATGAGTATTAATGTATGCTAGCATTTGCAGCAAGAAAAGCAGCAGTGTCTAATAATAATCATGATACATTCTCAGCACTTAAAAGAGGAAATTTAACCGCAGTGCAATCAATAGCTACACAAAAGTCTGACTTCCCTGTTGCCTCTGTTCTGCAGGTCACTGCATGTCCTGATGTTTTGGTGGCTGCAGCTGAGCTGTAGGACAAACTGTCTCTGAATTGCCTCTCTGGTGCCCTGGGTGGGCTGCGGAGCAAGGGACCCACTGCAGTGCATGCTGCTTCCTTGGCTTCTTATAGGCCTCCTTTTCAAACTGAACCCATAATCTTTCAAGAGCATGGCCGTGGTTTGTGCTGCTGCACAGGAGCTGAGAAGCCCTCTCCAGCTTCACTGGGCCCTTACAGCCATTGTGGGTGAGGGAAGGATGACTGCTTCTTAGGAAATCCAAAACAGGATGGACAAACTCACTGTCCATGGGTCCAGACTCTACTCTGACTGATGCACTGGAGTGCTTGAGATGCAGAATGAACCACAGAGGTCCCCGGCTCTGCGGCACAACTTATGTCTGTCCATACCACAGCCCCATGCCACATCCTGACCTCTGTCAGTCCCTTCCTGGGTGTGATGCGACCTTCTCCCCTGACAGTAGGGGCAGCTGCAAGCTGTGGTAGGGGCATCTTGCAAGTCTGGCTTATTCTGCTGACCTTTAGACCTGTCACCACCTTCATTCATCTGGTTCATTCAGCTGCCGCGTCTTGTCATAGTTCTAGCCACATGGTTCTCTGCATCGGGGACTGCCTGGAAATGTCAAAAAAAAAAAATCAAGTATTCCTGACCTTCTGCCTCTGCTTCACATCTCAGCCAGGCACGAAAGAACCTGTGCAGCTTGTGGCTATGATAGAGTTGTGAGGACACAAGTTGTTGTACACTGCTGCACCAGAAGTCTCAGCAAACTCTTTATTTTAGGTTCCCAGTCTTTTTTAATTGTGGTTTTATTCATGCAAAGTTGCCTGACCAGAAATGCCTATGCTCACACCGACAGTCCCTTGAAGATTTCATTTATATGTGGGGGGTTGTTTTATCACCACTCAACACCCATTTCCAAATGGAGTCCGACCATTCAAGGAATGCACAGACCTAGTGCCCTCCTCTGTACATCCTGTGTAATACTACTTTCCAGGAAGAGGGAATGGCTAGGAAGGAGGGGGAAAATGTCCAAGAATTCAGTCTTTTCATTTCTGTGTTTACATGTCCATAAACAATTTTAAAATAGCATTTAAAACTCTGTTAAAAATAGCAGCCACAATCTTTATGCTGACCTGGCATAAAAACTGAATATCAAAGAGCCTTTTCTGTTTACAGCTCCAGTAGAAATGTAAGGAGAGAAAATACATGTTTGTCCAGTGAGTGACAGTGAGAAGTCTTACAAAAAGGCTGCCAATTATGCTATTCGGGAGGCTGGGAGGAGGGCAAGAACCAGTAAAAAAAGGTTGCAGCAATAGAAACAGGTCTTTTCGTATTAAAATGTTCACAAACATGGACATGTAGAGCTATATGACTGCTGGATATATGTATAATTCTGCTGCCATCAGTAATGCAGTGCCAGTTCACACCAGCCAAAGAGCTTGCTATTTAATTGTGTTTTGCTTTGGGTTGATGAATTCCCAAAAATAACTTCCAAGGTCCAACCTTCAGTGGGACTGAGTGTGCAGTGATGAATCAAAGGGCTGGGGACATGGACAGGAGCCCCTTGGTTAGAATTTTTCCTTCTGTGTGAGAAGACTGGGAGCAGTCACACCTGCCTGCAGTAGGCCTCAAGAAAACAGTAAAAATGCTTACTGTTTCAGTAGTGCATCAGATATGAGGTGGATGCACAAGTATGATTCTAATTTGTCAACCAGGAAAGCTGCATTCCTGCAGTGCCAGGTCAGGAGTCTGCTGCAGTCCTAGTTGGGCGTTTAGTCTTCTCTCACCAAGCCCATAACTGCAGCACACGGGGCCACCAGGAAGTGACTTTACCTTGAAACAGAGCAGGTCACACCAGACATGAGAGATTAAAAAGGAGAAAAGAAAAAAAAAATTAAAATCGAGCGACAGAATGCACTCAGTGCCCCTGCAAGGTCTCCACTTTTACACATAAACCATTTCATATCAGCCAAGTTAAACACTGGCCTGCACTATCCCCACACTCAATACATTTCCCAAGGACACAGTATAAATGCTTCCATCAAGGCACAGCTTAATTTATTTGTTTGCTTCTCGCCTTGCTCACAAGAAAGCATTTTTGTTTAAATGGGGAAAATAAATAGTCTCCTGACCCCTTCTCTCTGCCACACATGCTCCGGTGCTACCCTGGTTTTATGAAGCTAATGGGGGGAAAATGCTGTGGGAGGCCCTTATTAAAACACTGGCAGCGCCTTCCCTTTCATAATGCAATGATTCAGGGCTGCATTGTGTTTGCAGAAGCAGGAGGAAGAGGAGGCTAATAAAAAAAATCCATTATCAGAGCTTTCTGTGTGAAAGGACAGCCGGTCAAAATGCAGGGAAGACAACAACTACCTTGAAATAAAGAGTCCATGATGGAGATAAATAACCATGGGCTCATTCAACAAGAGCCTGCTGTTTAGAAATCCACTGGAACAGCTGCAGCTTACACGTCATTATACTTCTGATCAGTGAGCATTAGGAACCTTTTTGTGAGTCCCTTGTTTGTTATATTAATCATTACAAAAGCAGACCCTGCAGACTTAAAACTAGGCAGGAAGCTTGGGGGCTTCACCTCACCTCAACTTTGCCATTTTAGTCAGTCTTCATTTTAGTTTTTTTCACTCTCTTTATTTTTCTTTTCTGTGGTGATCCAGGGATGCACATTATCCTCATCAGATCTACATGGCTTTTTGTCTGTTTAAATCATCGGTCAGTGGAAGTTCATATGAAGTCAGATCTTCCAGCCTGGAGAATCTCACAGAAATCTGAAGCCATGAATGTAGGGTCTCAGCTCTTACATATGAAGCTTGTTTTTGCACTGCAAATATGTTTTCTGGCCCTAACAATATTTCGGCATTATGTCAAAATGTTACGGGAAAAAAAATCTCCTTTCATATTTTTTTTTCTGAATAAAAATGTAATGACAGTGTGCCCCTGGAATTGAGAGAGGAAAAAGGCACCTGACTTGGACTGAAAGAGTGAAGCATCTGGGATTTTCATGAAGGCAACAAAGAAGAGCTGACACCACAACTGCTCTCTGCTACACAGGTCTGCAGGGCTTGGATCTACTGCTGGTTGAAAATCAATTGGGTCTATAAACAAATCATGTCTTGGGCTAATCCATAAGCTATGCTTTTTCCTACTTTCCCCATGGCAGTAAGTAGCCCATGATCTACAAAGAGTGATTAAAACTATATTTCCTGCAAATCCCCTGGAAGAGGCTAAGGTAGGAAGAACATAGACTTTCCCAGTTCATGTATGGGACAATGTGTGTCCCATAATGTGTGGGACAAGAGAGGACAATAAAAACTATGCTCCCTGCTTTCTTCCTGTCCAGCCACCTAGATTTATTTGTAAATTAACATCACTCTCTTGGAGCCATGGATCTTGCATGGAATGCTTCACTGTGAGGACTGCTACCTGTCTGAGCTACTGCTTCAGTCTGACTGTAGACATAGACAACTGTTATAGAATGAGTTGTGTTTAGACCTTTTTGTAAGATTTTCTGTGGATCTGCAAAGGCTAGATCTTTCAAATGCAAGCCAACGTCGATATAAATGCAGGAAATCTCAGTTTCTAGGCTGCTGCCAAATTGGGCAGTAATTCCTAGTCAATACATCCAAATTTGCTGCTCTCCTAAGTCCCTGAACAGAAAGGAAATCTAGCCATGCTGAATGACTGTGAACCATAACCATGAGCTGCTGACAAGTGCCCAAGTTTGGGTCATTGCAAAAGGACCATGGCATATTCTGTAGCATATCCTGGCACGTGCACGGAGGGGCGGTCTCCATAAATTATTCTTAACACTACACAACACAATCTTAATTGCATAATTCAATTCTCAGTATCTTTCTTAAGCTGTATTACTTTATTACAACCTTTCATAGCCCATAGACTACTTTGTGAAGTCCGTATCCTGAGCTAGGTCTTCACCCTACCATATCAACTGCTATCTAAGCATATGCTTGCTATGGGAGAGAAGATTCCCTGAACCTGCTGAGACTTTGCCAATGTGAACATGCTCATATGAGGAGAATCTGAAGCAACACTGAGGCTTTGTGTTATGCTGAAGCTGAACAAACAGTACCTGCCACAGTGAGGGCTGTATTGTGATGCACAATATGAAAAGCCTCATGCAAGGTAAGCTTTAACCCTGATGTGGACAGGAAAGTGGATTTCTTTCCTTGTATTACCCTTTCCCGAGGCCATTGCATCTGCAGAGATGCTCCAGGACAGGATAGTGAACATCCAACTAACTGAGCTCTTCACTGCTTCACTGCTGAATCAGAGGATGTCTTTGCATTTTGCCTTTCCTATCTATCTGCTCCATTTCCTCCAGGGTAAATGGAAAGAAGCAGTTTTCAGTACAGCCACTGTGGCTTTCCTGCACCTCCCCCAGATCTCACCTAGCCGTTCTCCACCTCTCCTAGTCTCCTGCTGTACAATGCAGCCCTCTCAGTTCCCCTGGCAGGGGACACCTCTGCCGTGGCAGAGCTTCCTTCTGTAGGACACAACACTTCATGCTGATCTCTGCTCTGCACATCCTGCTCTGCTCCTCCTGAGAGGGATGGAATTTTCTGGCAGCTCTAAGAGCAGGATCCTGTGGATACTAAACTCTTCCCAGAAGATTTTCTCCCATTTTCCATCTCTCTAGAACATTATCTTCTTAGCTGACAACCTAGCCTAGCTAAACAGGAACCTAAACAGGAAGTCGGCGGTTAACCATAGGTACACAGGCCATCAACACGTGAAAATGAAATGATGTGGTGCATTTCCGAGATGCTTATTTTACATCCTGCAAGGGATAAAATAATATTCTTGAAAAATGATAGGATATAATTACAAAGGCCTCCTCCTTCCCCTTTGGCTATTGGCTGTTCTCTGCTCTCCTCTGAGCTCCCTGGCAACATGCGAGCAAATAAGCAGCATCAATCACTTCTTACATTGTTTGGTTTTCTTTTCCACTCTCATGGTTTAATTTAAAATTTTCTCTGAATTGTTGTCCCTCCATTCCTAATAAAGACTAAAAATGATAATAAAGACTAAAAAATCGTAATAAAGACTAAAAAAGACTAAAACAAAACAAAACAAAATTTAGTCTTGTCTTGGTTGTGACCTGCCTGACTAAATATCACAAGCTGCAGTGTTCCAGCCACCACATCCTCAGTGCCTGAAACCAAAGCTATCTCTGCAACAGCACCTGGATAACTTCAGCAGGCAGGCAGCTTCTCCCAAAATCATTCATAAAACAAATTTATTATTTAGGAGGATAGGTAAGGCCCCTGGGATTTGCCACTTACTATTCCAGCATGACAAATCATCTTCCTTATGTTAACCCTCTACAGTTTATCAACTATCTATCGGTATATATGTACGCTACATACAAACTCTTCAGTGCCATAGGATCATAACTAGTCTCCTGATGAAACTGGCACAGTGATTTTCTAGGGATGTTTTTCCCATTGGGCTTTTGCCCTACCCAAGTGGAAAACAGAATAGTGTAAAGCAAATGCAAGCTTTCTGATGACAAAGAGCCTTTCCCACATCAGGATAGCATGGCTAGGAAAGGTGAAACATTTCTATGCAAAAGGAGTTATCTTCTGAGCAGGGTTGGAATAATTAGCAACTATTAATTCCACTGGAAAAAAATGTTCTGTGCTGGACAGCAAACGCTCAGTATCATTTTCTAAGGAAACCATAGTTCAAGGTAAAGAGGTTAGTATAAAATCTCCATAAAAGGTCTCCACAAAACTTCTTCCCTCAAGCTGTTTTATGCATAATAAACTTCTGGTCAGCAAGACATAGGAACTGGAGAATCTGCTCCTTTGTTTTCCTCTAAGTAATTGGAGAACCTGCTCCTTTGTTTTCCTGTAAATCTGTATGGCTTCTCCAATACTGGAGATAGAGGCTACTGGTAAAAGTGGTAAATATTGTGGTCTGTCTACATTACTGAAATTGTAGACATCTTAAGGCGAAAATGAAAAGGTCTGTTCTAGTAGTGACTGAAGTCAACAAAGATCTCCAGAAAACTTGTACTCTGCCTAAAATGAAAACACCAAGAATCTCTGAGCTGTATTTAGGTTTCTCAGACACCTCTCAGAGCTACTCCAATGTGCAAGTTCAAGGCTATGTGGGTTTTCAGACTCCTGCTTTTCAGAACTGACTGTCAGGACATAAGTACCCAAGGCATCAACATCAAGTCCTGGTAGAAGGCAGCCTGGATGCAGTTGCTTTTCAGCTCTGGGGAGTAGAGGATTCTCCCTTTGCAAGAGTAGTCATTTTTTTGTCTTCTTTTGGTTTTCACTTTGCAGAAATTTCTTCTCCCATCTCCCCAATCCAAGTGAGATGCTTTGAGAAGGATTCACAAAGCCCCTGGGGTCTGTCACTGCTGCCCCTCTGTGTTAACTATATGAAGATAGACAAGGACGTCCTTAAAGAAGAGCAAGGTATCCTGCCAGCACAGCATCAGTGCAGTATGGGCTTTGCAAACAGCCAGTCCCTCCACACCCTGGTCCAGCTTCCATTAGCTGTTAATTGCCCTGAAAAAAAAGACTAGCTCGGGGCTTCTCAGCCTTTTCTGTGCTTTGACCCCTTGTTTGAACAGAAAAGATATTGCTTGACCTCTCCTCACATATCTCACTGGGGAAAAAAAGAAGGCAGATTGGGAGTGTTCAACACCCTGCTGCAGGCTGTAGCCCAGAGGTTAAGGGACTCAGAGCTAGGACATCTGCATTAGTTTATAACAGCACTTTAACACTGCAGCACAAGGAGTGCTGAGCGGAAGAGCTCTGCTCTATAAAAATGCTGCTGTGAGGTGCAGAAAGGTGGGAGCTGTGGGCTTTCAGCCTGCTGGTAGCAGCAGTCCAATATTCCTGCAGGAATAGTCACGAAGTTAAATGATTCCCGGAGCGGTGTCATTCCATGTAATCGACATTTACATGGTGCCCTTGATAGTTCAGAGCACCTCAGAGAGCTGCAGCATTGCCAGGCATTTTCAGTTGAATCCTAAGAACAGTAGGACTGTGCTCTGTGGCACCATGACATGGCCTACCTCATAGAGCCAGGGGGACAGGATACCAGAATGAGCCTCTGCCACTATCTCTTCTCTCCACAGGTCACATTGACCTGTAAGCATGCCCTGCCCCACACACCATAATCATCTGAGAGCAATGATCTCTTTACTGTTTGGATGGAGGATGTGCCAACTACAGCCCTCTGTGCGCCCACAACAAGGCAGCGATACTGCCATCCCTGCTTCTGCTAAAAGGGGAAGGATCACAGAGAAAGGAGTCTCTGCCTTACTCAAGCAGTCCAGCAACAGAGCCCTTACTGACAACTTTTATCTTTGTGCTAGCATCTGGAATTAATCTGAGTATTTCGGAATTACTATAATTTGTCATTAGGGTGGAATGGAAGAAGTTTCACACAGGAGGAATGTTATGTGAAGCCAGTGACTTCCATAGCAGCACTCAAATACATTCCTGCAAAATAAGATGTTCTCCCTGTCTTTTCTTTTTATATGTAAGTTTAACATGGAACCAACCAGCTCCTTGAAGACTGTGTGTGGGTGTATGTAGCCAGAGCTCTCACTAAGGTGTCCTGATGCTGCAACAACTCCCATTTCTGCTTGACTACAACTTTGTCAAGTAGAGCAGAATTGCTGCTAGGATGCTGTACCACCATAAAAACCTTGTTGATTACTAAGGAATCACAGCCCCTGGGGGTCCCCTTTCTGAGGACCTGCTGGTAAGCATGAGCTCAGATGTGTAGGCACTATAGTGGCTGCAAAGTCACGCAGTTATAAACCTCAGGTATCACTACTCCTTGGAGTAGCTTATGCAGAGTCCTGTGAGGAGTCCCAGGTGGAGAGAGAGATCACCTTACACCCCTCATAACTGCTGTTTCCCTCTAATAAACCATTTCTCTTTCCTTTTCCTCTGAAGTGTCAGAAATGCAATGCTACTGTCCGGCTCACATAAGCAGAACAGTTCCCAGGAAGAAGATTCCAGGCCTTGTACTGCAGCAGTCCCGCAGTGTGGTGCAGCTCAGACAGTGGCATCCTCACACACCTACTCAATTAAACTCTCCCCCAGTCGCTGTGTGCCAAGTTGGGCTGACTAGTTACAACGAGTTAGTAATAGTGTTGAGGCGAGGCAGGTCATTACCACGTTTAGTTTACCTGATGTGAGGCTTTCCATTCTGTTTATACATAAATAAATAAATAAACAAACAAACAAAAAAAAAGGATGGAAGGAGATGGAGGGAAGAAAGATGAAGGGAAATGTCACACGTTGAGTATAAAAATGTTGGCATTACACACCTACCCTACCGCTAAGCAAGACAACCTGCATGGTGCTAACATTTTTTGACAAATAGTTGAGAGCTATTTAAACTCTGCTGCTAGGACCATTTCTGGATCACAGCAGCCATGGTTACAGGGCAGTAGAAGGAGAGGGATACTGAGTATTTCTTCAGAGCTTCTTTTCCTTACTCACCTTTCCCAAAGCTCACACTAGCTGCTCCACTGCACATAACCTTGGAGCAGTTAACTAGCTCCTGGTCTTTTCCCCAAAGCCAGGGAAATCACCAAATCCATGCAAGCACCTGCTCCCCTTTAGACAGACTAGCCATGCCTGGTCACATCACCCTACGCTCATGAACACCTCCCAGGTGCATGTAGCTCAAATGTTATCACCACCCCACAGTGGCTGCAGAGGTGAGTGGCGAGGAGTGATCCTGTCATCACCCCAAAGGAGGACAGAAGCCATGGAGGGTGTTTTACCCACGCCTCCCTCCTCGCTGTCCTGTTCCTGTCCGATTAGTCAGTGCCAGGCAGCCTTTCTGCTGGCATAGCCCATATGGCCTCTAACTAGGGTAGGCCACGAGGCTGTCATGGAGGAAAGCAAATCCCATGTGCTGGAGCACCTCCCTTCTCCTGTGACAGGATATGTTTCCTTCACACGACTGACACGTGGCAGTATCTGTCACAGGACTTCCTTGGCATTCCTTCACTTGACCAGAAGTGCACCTAGCACCTGGCCTGTGCACGTTCCTCACCCTCTGCCATTCCCACCCCCTTTTATATGACTGGATGCTCACATGGAGAAGGTGGAAGGTGATGGGCTCCAGGCCCTGCCTGGCTTGTAGTCCAGCCATCCTTCAATAAGCTCTATCTGTGACATGTGCAGTCGGTTGCCCGGCTCACATGAACTTTTATTTGTTGCAGACATTCCAAAACACAATCAGAAAATAGGCAGTTGTTTTGCTTTGCGTGTAGGAGAACTCCAGTCCCTCTTTCAAAATATTCAGCTCCTACATTTCAAAGGCAGGGAGGAGGCTCCATGTGCAACAGCCTTGCTTTATTCACTCCCTCTAATTTGTGGTGTGCCTCCTGCTCTGGGTGTCAGGGAGGGCCTTTCAAAGAGAATTAAAGAGCAGGAGCACTGAGCGCCTCTGGGTGAACGAGCTCCTTTCTTTGCACCCGAAGACATTACACGAGAACCAGCCTCTATTGACATAAATGCCTGGTTTTCATGGCAGCAGAGGGGAGCTTTTGACTGTGAATTCTGACTGCTCAGAAAACAGAAGTCAAATGAGAAACACCGGGGATTTATCAGTCACAGGAAGCCCACAGAAAGCAAACATGGAGGGCTGCAAACATGATTGAATCCAGCAGCAGTGTGTTTGTAAATGTTTGTAAATACTGTTTCTTATCATTTGGGTATTGCGAATCCTCTAAATTTTTTGCTTTCCCAGAATTCCTGCTCTCTTGTGAAAACTCCCATTGGTTTCAAGCTGGCATCTCTCAAGGTCACGTTCTCTAATAGTATTCTCTATTAAATCCACCTCCCACAGAAGAAACCATTAAAAACATCAGGAATCAGATAGTAAGCCATTTACTGCAGAGGCTGCTTCTCCCACTGTGTTTGCTGTGCTCTTGGCTAGCACAAAGGGCGCCTGATTCCGAATGGGGCCTCTGGGTGCAACTCGAAATGTTGAACAGCAAGGATTTTTATTTATTTTTGTTTTAAACAAAACACATGAAAATCACAGACTCCAGCGCTCCCAAGACAAAATGCAGCTTCAGGTATCATAAACTGCCCCAGCCTGTGGCAATTCATTTGCATTGCCTCCCCTGGATTTTTTCTGCCTCTGAAGGAGGTCAAACTTGTCTTGATCTTCAGTTAAAAAAATGTAGTAGTGCTTTGTACGACACTTGTTTTCAAAGCAATTCAAAAATAAATATGACTGTCTCTCAGAATAGTTTATTTTATGAGTCTCAGAGAATTGTATTAATTGCTTAATTTATATTTCCGTCAGGGTCAATCAATTAAGAGGAATCAGCGGTATTATTATCCTTGTAAAACAGCACATCAGTCAAAAATGAAGCAGAGTCAGAGGTCTAACTGTTAATCAGGTCACATTTCACTTCCTGTTGACATTTTTATTCCCCCTGCAGAAAATATTTGACATTAAGCCTCAGATTATGAGCGCTGTTCACCTAATGCAAACGGCGCAGGGGAGAAGTAGTCCTGTTGGTGCAGCTGGGGAGTGCGCAGAGTCACTTGTGAGGCACTTCTCTGAGTGGTGCAGGGTGGATCGGCAGTGATTCATCTTGATGATGAACGGGGAAGCCACTCCAAGGTGAAGGTCAGATTGCCATCTGCAAGAAACAGGACCAGCCATCGTGGCGGAGATTGTTTTGCTGCGGCTTCACTGCAAACTGAACAATTTGAACAGTTGCTACTCACATGGTTTGGCCAAAGAGGCAAAAATATCAGATTGTGATGGATGTAATCAAGTGTTAATTGGCAACAGGACAACAGTAGGCTTGGCTAATGATGTGGCAGACAAGAGTAGGATTGGATACATACAAGGGGACAATTTAAAACAAGACATCAGACAGGAAAGACAGCTTTGGAGCTAAGGAATTTGGCTAAGAGATATCGAGTCAGTTATTCAGCCCTTGATATTCATAGATTTCTTGAGCAACCTTGAACAGGTCATTTAGTCCTGGTAGGGTAAACTGAGCCTCGAAGAGGGGTGAAACTGTGCCAATTTGAGCAATTTGCTGTCACATGGCTGTAGCACCCTGAGCAATATCAGAAATGCAAACCCCTCTCTATGCATCACAAGTTTCTGCCTAATGTAATCATTAATTTAAATCATCACTGCATTAGAGACATGCCTCCTGATACCTTATGGCTTAAATTTCACTACTGTCCAGAACACTACTTACTTGTCATTTGTGATATGGATATAATATTTCCTTTTTGTTCACCACACTGTCAGTAGGTTTCCAGAGAAAAAGTTCCCAGTGCTGCCTGTGCAATTTTGACAACGCGTTCTGCTACTGAGATAGCACACTTATAGTACAGGAACAATACATAATTTATCCCAACAATCACACACACTGTAGCAGGTTTATTCCCTTTTTCTTCTTATTCCTACTTTATGAGACCTCCACCTCATTCCCTACAGGTTTTGTTTCACAGGGTATAGCAATAAATGCTGTACTTGCTTTTGCTTCTGCCTGTTATAAAAACACACACACACACACTAATTAATTTTTTTCAAGAAGTGAGACAGATTATTGATTTGACATGCTTATTAGAACTATGATAGCACATTACTAAGAAACATCACTTTCTTCTTCAAAAAATATTACTTGTACCAACATTTTTAAAGGGCACTCTGCTGTTAATAAACAGTGAGAGCTCACCAAAAGCTGGTAACTTTTTAAAACTGTTTTTGCATTTTATCATTTTACAGATGTTTTGCAAGCTCAGGATAATCTTGCTGCTTCCAGGACTGTCTGGACTCCACAGATTAGAGAAGTATAAGAAACTATACATATGACTTTTTTTCCTTAATCAAACTTCGGAAAAAAAAGAAAAGTCATTAGGAAGCTGAGTTGTCCATCAGAAAGGTCTGGAGTGGGTCAGTGAGGTCAGTAAGATCAGACCACAGAACTCCTTTGCCATGAGCTAGCGGGGAATTTAGACCCACAAGTGGTGCAAAGTCTGTTCCTACAGAGCACTACATATCTGCCTGAGGTATTCTCTTAGCAGCTAAATTTGCAGACCTTTCCCCTTTTTCCTGTTCTCAAAAGGCATGTTTGAGTAATACTAGTGCTCAGATAAGCAGGTTTTGCTTCTTAGACATATTTACTTTATGTGGGGTGTGTAGAACTGCATTTTCTTTACAGCAACAGTCTCAAAACTCCCTCCTCTTTGGATTACTTAGTAAACTCCCAGTTTACTGGTGCTGCTCAGAGGCTATTTCAGCTCAGAAGGTATTTTTTTCCTTCAGATTCCTCACTATATCCTTATTACACTGAATATTTTACATATCCGAGATGTGTGTGAGCAGGGGAGGGGAGAGGCACTGGGAAGACAGCTCTTGCCTCTAGCTGAGGCATGCATGTTAAACAGTTTGACTTTGCTAAAGCCAATGAAAATGCTTGTTAATGCTTTACAGTCCTTCAACTTAAAGACATTTTTTGAGGTTTCTGACTGATCCTCAGGCTCTCTACAGGGTCAACAGGTAGGTATCTTTGCTGTTCAATTACAGCAGGATCCTTATGTGTGTGCTACAATCAGTTGTCACTGCACTGCTGAGACAAGAAGTAAGCCAGGCCCTAAAGACCCTTCAGCAGATGTAGGAAGATCTTTTATTTCTGAGTTCAACTAATGTGTTAAAAACTGCCTTCCCAGGTTCATCAAGCAAATCATGAAAAACAGCATGTTTAAAAAATGATGATTCTTATTGCGTTCAAGTGCTGTAACGTAGACAGCACTACTCCTAAGAAGAGAGAGTTTAAAAAAAAATGCTTTATGGAAAAATATCTTGTTTTCTTAATAGCTTGGTTTGGAAACAAGTTTGCAAAGCACATTAAAATTCCCCAGTGACATCAGGACTGCAATATTTCCTAAACAGTTACAGTTACCTTGGCCTTACAGTTGTTGGAGGAGAAAATATTGCCTCCTTTTTTTAGAGCCAGGAATGCAAGACTTGGCATTTATGTAGCACTTCAGTCTTAAAAGCTCTAGAACCACACACTGGGAACCCTTACAGCCCAGGCAGAGCAGCAATCTCAGGTACTTGTAGTATCCTCTCTGTTACCTCCCTCTCTTCTACCTGAGCAGAATCTGCTGTGCAGAGACCTTACTTGCTAGGGTAGGAAACTGCAAGCAGTTGTCCAAAAGGCTGCTGTGAGACCTAGGCCAGCTGAACTAAAAACAGCCTGTTTCGTATAGGTCACAATGAATGACAGTGATTTTGATAGCACACAAATTGTTATTAAGGGCTGCTAAGCAGAAAGAAGGATTTTCTTTTGAGAGAGATGGCAATCATATTCTTCAATCCTATTGTTTGCTTTTCAAGCTTAAAAAGATCTGAGTTAAACAAATGGAAGAAAGAAAAAAAAACACAGAAAAGCAAGACTGCAAATAGTGACTGAAAAAGCCAGAAGGATGAGACTCTCTTACGATTGAACAGGGAGCAACTTCTGAATTTTCTGCTGTCCCTGGTCTCTTACAGTCCTCACTAATGCCTAAAGAGTACATTGACTCAGGTAGTTAATGGGAAAATGTCTAAATGTAAGGCTAATGAGAGACAGTGCTTGATATAATGACTGTAAAGGCATCATGCTATATTTGCTTGTCCTCAGCACTGTGGCAAATTTCCTTACTGGATTCATGATCATTAAAGACAAACTATGCAACTGAAGATGGTGTATTTTGTTTATTGAAAGGTCAGTGAACGTCCGTACAGTGGTTTCATGCTATGGACATGAGAACGTCACCATCTTGAAGGAAGAGAGTCCACTGTCTGTCTAGAGCACCTTAGGACATTTCGTGGAGCATTCCCTGTTTCCTGTCCATGCATCATTCCATAGGTAGAGAGCAGCAGAGGAGAAAGAAGTCTAAGGAAAATATTTTAATGGAAGTCTGCTGGGAAGACAAAGTAGGAGTTAATAGTAGTAACTATCCAACTTAGTCAGAAAGCACATAGCTAAACAAAATCAGTCCATAGTAATGTGCATACAGGATACATCTGCCGATCTACTAGGATTAGTCCTAGTGACTAGATATCTTGCACCTCATTTTCACTCATAGGCATGTCTTTTTTTTTTCCCCAGTTGTAAACTTTTTACCATTATTTTAGAATTATAGCAGTTTTGAACACTAGCTCTCAAATCCTGATTAGAATCCTTCATGTATTAACTTAATCCTGATATTAACTTTCAATTATAATGTGTTGCTTCATCCAACTGAATTTTTACACGGTATTTTTTACCATTGACAAAATCCATTTGTTTTGTACTAACACCATTTTACAGATGTAAGACTCCATGTAGCAAAAGCAATGGGTATAAAAGTAAAAAAAATACCAAGTCAGCTTATAGCTTAGATGATAGATAGTGCCTAACTTAGATGTTTAGGCATCAGCTGTAGACTCAGTGGATCCCTGAGAGCAGCTATGTGATTTTAGAAATGCAATTATCACTCAAAGTAAATTTTAAAATCAGTGTCTCTGTGACTCATTATCAGCAACACATTCCTCAGAGGAGAAGACAGAGGAGGAAGGTAACTGACGGATGCTTCACCTGTCACATTGCTTAGGGCAAAGAACTTTGCAGCACATTCCAGAGTGATGAATTGCTTGGAAAGCAGAGACAAGGGTTTCTTTTAGTTTCATTTCCTGTGTTTGCAATTGATCTGATTGCAAACCCATTTGTGGGAACCATAAGCTCAGAAAAATATGGAACTCACTAATAAAACATTTCTTTCACAGTTTTTTTTTTCTAGACTGTGTAATCATGGAAAAAGAGTATTACAGCAAAAAGAGCTATGTCACAGACTTAAAACAATGAGAGTTCACCAGGATTTTATCACCAGGAAGAGAATTCAAGTATGTTATGAAAACTTCTGGGCTCCATCTATAAACCTAACTGTGGGTAGTATCAAAGCGTAATCCTTTGAGGAATTTCTTAAGACCTAGCAAGCTTAAGAGTCTTCTATGGAACTATAGGAAGATATGGTTGGATTTTTTCCATACATAGCATGCAGTTGATGGTCAAATTTTGGGTGACTGTTTCCTTCTGGTTTTGTATCATTTAGGTCATAAATTGGTCTAAGGCTTTGTAACTTGTAATCAGTTTTTCCACAAATGATTTTGGGTTGGCCTGTGGCTTTCTCGGGGACTCTCAGGGACACTGCAGGCTCCTTCAAAAAGAGGTGAAGATAAAAAGTGAAGACTACAAGGAAACACGTTTCAGAGCCCATGTGTACACCTCTGAGCACACAGCAGTGTTGGCAGAACTCTCAGCACTGGACTAGGAGGGCTGCAGGTCTCTCTCCACTTACCTGATGTGTCCCTGGTACACTTACTGACTTACCAAAATAACAGACATAAGCAACTGCTGCAAGGGACAAAGCAGAGGGAAACTGCTGGTCCCTGGTCTAGAATATCCAAAAGCAAAAATTGTTGGTAACAGAACAGAGCTGCTGGATGCCAGTTGTCCCTCCCTCTTGGATGGAGCCTGGATACATTTGGCTGAAGCAAAGAGGGATTATATCTTTCTATTTGTGAGCCTGCTTGGCTGCATGCATCCCCTGGAACCTCTCAAATTAGCATTTCAAATGCACACAAGCTCATCACAGCAGGAATCTGTGATAGGATGTCCAGCCTTCTCCAGCGAGTCACTCACTAATGAGCAAACTCCTAGTCTGGGCTACACCGGGCTTAATTGCAGCTCACCCTCACACTGAAGCTGGCCCACAGGGAGGGCCTGCCCACGGTGCTTCAGGGAAAGCTTCGGTGACACTGTCTTCTATGGAGCCCAGGGCATCTGGCTGGGGAGGACAGGGGCAGAGCAATGCTCAGGAGGAGACATTCCTTGCTCTTGGGTTAGGCAACCACCGTAATCAGAGATAGCTTCTCCCTCAGGATGATTCCGCTGCCTTAGATCAGACAGCGTGTAACTGCGATTGAGTTGGTTTTACCTAGGTGAGCCTTCATTTCCATACATACCTTTCCTTCCTGGCTAACACGTGACCACAGTATGCGTAAGCATGAGAAGCAAGCAGAGCCTCCAGAAGGAGCACTCAATGCACACAAGTGGGCAGGAACACAGCACAGCATTTTTTATTTATTCACATATACCCGCTGCTGCGGCCTCACGCTGGTCGCTGCTTCTTGTTAGCTCCGCAGCAGCTCACCAGGCCCCAGCTGGCAGTGGCTAATTGCAATCAGCAGGTGAGAAATGCAGCGCCTTGGAAATTCATCTCTGGCTCTGGGATACAGTCTGGGAAACAGAAAGCTCCGGGGAAAAGGAAGGGAGATGCCTTAAACCCAAACTTCTCTCAAAAACATTAATTGAGAAAGACAGCAATGCACAGGACAAATCATGCTTGCTTTTACTAGCAGTTATAATGGAGTAATTCAGCGTTAAGGAATGGGAATCTTTCACCATGCTCCTCTGGTGATTTCTAGTTGCAGTCTAATCTCTCAATATCTCTGTAGTATGACTTTTTTTTTTTTTTTTTTTTGCAAGGTTGTAATCACCTTTCTGAGGCTCAAAGGTTAGGAAAGGAATAAAGTGTTTTGCACTTGTGCTAATATGGCCCAGATTCTTCATGTCTGAAGGGTGGCCTATTAACATCTGAGATCAGCTGGTGATTTCAAACAGTGGGACAGATTTCCACTTCACTGTGGGTATTATATGGGAACCTGGGATGTCATAGCCAATTTATGGCAAGAGTGTGGTCTGTGTCTTATAGCAGTGACTACTTCTAGGTGATTTTGCTTAGGCTAAAGAGATCTCTACCATCCTATGAATCAGGGCCCATAGCAGAGAAGACAGTGATTAAATTCTCAAGGAGAATTTTCTTCTTTCTCACCCTGAGAAGTAGATCCTTAGGGAGGTCAAGGTTGAGTCACAGAAGCTGAGAAACTCACCAGACAGCAAAGCAAGTTTCTCTGATGATAAATTTGAGAGGACTTCCATTTCCATGGCTAGCAATATAGTATCTTGACACATGCTCAACTCTCACAGCAGTAGGCATGTAACAGGACATAGAAAACTATGGATAACAGATATGTGCCTTGCTAGCTCTACATTTTAAAAAGCTGCTGTGAACTCAGGATTCCTCTAGGGTAGGTGAGCGGGCCATTTCTAGCTTGTTTAATCAGAGAAAATGAAGATTTTTTTTTAAGACATTGCCCTTTTCTAAAATAAATCAGTGGATACAGTGGATACAGTGGATATATGACATCAGCTGTGTGCTGACCATGGTGTGCACATACATGTGATGGCACACAGCTTTGAAATGATTAAGCATTGAGCAGCCGGAGAATTGGGAGAGACCTGACTTCTGATG